>CATIWM010089080.1:0-19399 GCA_949671775.1 Mallotus repandus | reverse complement strand
ATCCGCCTCTTGCTCTGTGTGGTTCTCTCGAGCACTCATTTCTTTGATATTAGCTAAGAGTTCAAAATCCTTTAGGTGCTTATTATTATATATATAAAATTTGAATTTAAAATTTAATTTTGCAAACAAAATAAGCCAAACCGACAACCATTTAAAAAAAATCTGTTGATTGATTGAAGGGCGGCACAGACTTGCCGTTTTGGACTCATATTCTCAAAATAATTGATAGCTTATCTGCTTACAATATTCTTTGTAACTTTACTAAAAGTTGTTTTGAATATTATTATTATTGTTGTTGTTGTTTTTTTTTCTAGCAAAAAGAATGTTAAAAAATTCAGGGGTGAAATTTCGAATAATTTAAATTTTAGAAATGGCTACATATAAACACCTTTTATTTTAATTGATGATTTTTATATAAAAATGTTGCTTTACAAAAAATAAATTATATTTTTATTATGTTTTTTTTGGTAATTAAAGATGTCTTTTTTAGATTTCTACTTATATTTTGGTACCAAACTCATTAGTAACAAACTAAGCTACAAATTAAATTAAGAAGAAAGTCAAATTTTTGCATTAAATTCCCAATACATACTTGAATGCCTAATTGGAAAACCACATGCAATGTCCGTCAAAATTTATTCCCCTTGTCATCTTTTCAATACTAAAAGTTGAGGTTTTTGCACTCATTATCTTAATTAATTAATTGCATATTATTTTAACTTTATTAGTAACAATTTAAATAATTTAATTATTCTTAATTTTAAATAATTATCTTTTTTAATACATACTTAGAGTATATACTTTTTCCAATAATTATTATTAATTTAAAAAAATATTTAATTATTCATAAATAATATTTTCTCCATTCTATTTTAATTATCTTTTAAAAAAATAAAATTTGTTCCACTCCAATTGACTTTTTTAGATTATTAATAAAAAATAAATTATTTTTTCAATTTTACCAATATTTTGGTTTTAGAGTAAGTTTTTTATTGGAGTAATTGTAATTGTAAGTTTTCCAATTTTACCAATATAGTTATTTATATCTATAATTATGTCTATTAAATAATATTCCTAATTTTTATTGCACTATCTTAAAAAATAATTGAAATGAAACGAAAGAAGCAAAAATCTAATAATTTTAAGACATATAATTTACTTAAGTCATTTAATGTGACAAATAATGATAAAATTTCCCCCCATTATGTATTTTAATATATTAACTATATAAATTTAATACATGAATTGCACCCATCAGTTTATACATGCATTATAAGGCTTTGGATATATAGGTTTAAGCTACTTATCAACTGATAGCCACTTGGTTTTCTCTCAATCTTTAGCTGCAGTTTATCTTCTTCCTCTTGCTATAGTAACCGGTTTTGAATGATTTTTTTGTCCATAAAATCATTCAAATACCACATTTTCTTTTGTCTTTTGTGCATAAATAATCCTAATATAAGTTAAACAATTCAAGTTTGAATGGGTATATCCCATATTTTGGTAATATTATAGTGATATTTTTGTTTACTAGATCTCAGGTTAAGATGATTTTTAGCCTCTTAAATCTATTCATTCTTAAGTTTGATGCTGAGTTCAACTTCATATGAAGCAGCTTTTCAAAGTAAGGAATTGGTACTTGAAGAATCGGAAGAGGAGCTGCCTTCTCCAACCAAGGAGCTACTGGTATGTTCGGATCCAGCTTGATGATGAACATGTGCTCTGTTTCTGGTTCCTGTAAAATCTTCTGAAGAACATATAGTCTAATTTTGTTGTTTCTTTGTTGTTAGTCTTGTTAATTACTCTTACATGTGATGTTTATATAAGAGTAACTCTAATGACTTTCAACTTTCTAACTTTCATCCTTATATGCCAGTGATCTGAGTCTCTTTGAAATTTCTTGCACTTGCTTCTACCTTTGTGGCTTAATAGATCAATAGTTGTTCGAAATCAAGAAATCAAGGCTTTGGATATTGATATCTAGCAAGAAAATCTAACGAAGAAATCTATCGTGTTTTGTTTATGTATTATTCTCGATGTGTATACATTTAATATATATTATCAATATTAAAACTTTTATCATATTATTATTATTTATTTATTGATTGAATATAATACATAATTTAAAAAAAAATTAAATAATCATTTTTACAATTTAAATATACTTTTTAATGAAACGACATACGAATATTAAAATTTATGTGTGTATTTTTTTTAGTTTGTATGTTTAAGTGATTGTATGAGTTTTTCATTGTGTATTTTTTTTATAAAAATGAAAAAGAAATGGAAGTATTGTTTCATACAATTGATCTAATCTAAAAAATTTAGGAAAATCAATTGTTATGGCCGATTAACAAATTTTAGTAAAAAATCTCATTTAGAAGATAATTTATATATGTAGGTGGCGGGTTTAGCGCGTGCTCAAGTGTTGGCGACCACGACACTATGTAAATTCAGGGCCTACTAGGAAATACAAGATGAGCTTGGGGCCCATATTAGAGATGGAGTTGCCACCCGGATAAAAATCGGAACACACTTTACAGCAGCTAGATTTCACAGAAGTACCTAGAAGCCATCATTAGAGATCGAATTAGGAAACTGAATATGAGCTTTTGAATGCCCACCCAACCTTACGATTGACCTCCATTTGTGTTTTGTATTTTATTACCTTTGATTATTTAATTATTTCCTTACTATTGTTAAGTTACACTCCTTTCCATTTTTATATTTTATTGATTTTGCACATTTAGTCCTTTTACATATTTATTACCCTGGCATTCATTGCAAATAATAAATATTAAAAACATTCATTCAATTCAAACAGGAGAGGGATTAGGGATTACAATGCTTTGAATAAATACAAAGATGCTTAATTGAAATAAAACCTCTCAAGAACTAATTAATACACTAACTACTTAATGATTAGAAATCACAAAGGGACCTACATCAAATACAAGTTAGTTTTATCGCAAAATAAACAGTTTTTTTTATATAAAAGGAAATAAATAAATTTACATAAAATAGAAAAAAATATTATTTAAGCATGGCTTATTTATTCAAACATATATAACAATATAATAATGGCATATAATACTAAAGATGTTAAGCAACATATTTGTATCAAATATTGAAAGTATACCAAAAGAATACTACAAGTATAATAAATATATATAAGATTCTAACAAGAAGACGATTGCCTTTTGGGCTCCTGCTCAAGAGGTGACCGTCTCCTTGAGAAGGGGTGACTGAAATCATATTAGAAAGCAACTAAACCATGCACGATCCTGGGTAGGAGATGATCGCCTCTTGGCTGGGAACTCCCGATTTCAAGTTACTTAAATTCTAAGCAAACCAATTTTCATGTGATATAAACGTAAACTTACCACTAAAACATTAATAGTTCACATAGTCATGCTTTCATGTAACACACAATGAATTAAAACTTGAAAACAACTAGTTAAAAGCAAGAATCAAAGCTTTTAAAATGAAAACAAGGATTCAAAACTTGAAAATGACAATTTTTACTGAATAAACCACGTTTGATGTTCCTAACTTAAGCCCTTTGAGCTTGATTGATTGGTTTGAATCCTTTAGATGCAAGAAGAGCTTCTTCTTCTTCTTCTTCTTCTTCTTCTTCAAGGAAATGAACTATTTTAGCTAAGAACTTGCTTTCTATTCCTTTTTTCCACTTTTTTTTCTTTTGCAAATATGTTCTTTTCTCTTTTTATTCTTTCTTCTTTTTTTATTTTTTTTGGTGTCTCCTCTTAGTCTCTAATTTAAAATGTCCAATTTCTATCTCTCAATTCTTCCTCCCTTCCCTTAAAAGCTTCAAGACCTCTATTTATGCTTAATCACTTTCTCAATTCCCAAAAGAATGTAACTAGGACAAGAAGTCATGAGGCATCGCCTCCTTGGGCCCAAGTTTAAGAGGCTTCACCTTTTGGAAGGAGGCGATTGCCTCTTTACCAGCCTGGCCAGGGTCTGGGTCTGCGGGCTTGGGCCTGAAGGTCAACTTTGCTTTTTTGGGTCTTAAATCTAGGTTTTGGGCTTAACACTCTTGGGTTTCTCGAGTTTATTTATAGAGAAAGCTTCACATTCCCTTATATCCAAAGCTTGTTTGATCTCATCACTGGGCTTTCATTGCGGGCCTCAAACCAAGGGCGTTCATAGTTTGCCCCCTTGGTTTAAAAAAAAAAACCGATTTATGAAATCGATTTTTTTTTGAAAAAGCAACATGCACAACAAATAGTGAGAATGATGTACCTGACCGGCAAGCTTCACTTGGGTTGTTAGGTTTGGGAATTCAAACCCAAATGGTAAAACTTTATTTCAAAACATGACCGTGATCCTAGGATTTTCCTAGCCCTATTAGTCATTCATTATAATTTGGTGTGAATTATGAGCATGGCCTGATCTTCACTCAGTAGGAAAAAGATGTGAAACGTAATTGTGTTCCTCGGGTTTTCCTGGCTCGATCAATTATTCATTAATATTTGGCATGAATTTTAAGCATGGCCTGATCTTCACTCAGTAGGAAAAAAATGTGAAATGTAACCGTGTTCCTCGGGTTTTTCTGGCCCTATCAGTTACTCATTAATATTTGGAGTGAATTCCAAGCATGGCTTGATCTTCACTTAATAGAAAAAAAAAGAAGATGCACTTCAGGGATTCAAACCCGACCAGACACTTCTTTACAATGTGCACTTCGGGAATTCAAATCTAACCAGACGCTTCTTTACAACATGCACTTCGGGGCTTCAAACCCGACTAGACGCTTCTTATCAACCTACACTTTGAGAATTTAAACTCGATCAGATGCTTCTTACCAACACGCGCTTTAGGGATTCAAACCCGACCAGACGCTTCTTATCAAGAATGTACTTTGGGGATTGAAACCCGACCAAACACTTCTTATCAATGCTTTGATCAGAAAACCTTTAATTGCTCAAAGTTGATTTTGAGATACATCCAAGAGATAGAATAAGTAATTCTTTACCTTTTTTTTTGGTTTCCGCTAGGGATCCCTACCCACCTGATAGGCTACTCATAGGCTTCTTGGGCTTTCTCTTCTCTTCTTTTCTTTTGGTTTTTAGGGATTATTCTTAAAGGCCCATCTCTTTTTATTATATATATAAAAACCCTTTCCTCTTTTCTTTTCCTTCTTCTTTTCTCTTTTTTTTTCTTTCTTTTCTTTCTTCTCCATGTTTTCTCATTCTCAAAGTATGGCTAATGAGAGGAGGCCGCCTCTGCCTCCATGGGACCTTGTTTCTCCTCTCCTCATTCCTCCGCATAGTCATGGATTCATGAAGCGTAATAAATCCTCATTTTGGAGGATTTGAAGAATTACATTTGTTCTCTGGCTTCAGGAGAGGTTAGTATTCAAGACCCCTTATTTTTTCCTTCAAATTATACTGGTTTAGAGTGCATTTATGTTTATTCATCAAATAGGATTAAAAATAGGATCAGATTAATAAAAAACTATGAGATTTTATGAAAATTTATGAACAACGTGCTGTTCTTCATGCTAAGGATGCGTTGCCTCCTCGAGGAGGTGATTGCTTCTTGAAGAAGGCAATCGTCTCTTGACCAAGAGGCGATCGTGTCCTTGTTATGAAGGTCGCGTCATCCCTTGGTAAGGAGACATCGTCTCTTGGCCAAGAGGTGTTGCCTCTTGGGCCTAGGGGCATCGCCTCTCGCCTAGCAAAATGCATTATTTTCCTATATTTTCATTTTTATTGCCATCCAATCATCTAAACATCATCAAAACCATATAATATTAACTCTAATTCTTATTTTTTCTTTACAGCATGATGCGCACGCATTCAAGGGTGCCGGGAACTTTCATGGAGCTCGATTCTTTTACAATGAGTTGATGGACGACTAACGGGACAGGATCCAGGACACTGGATTTGAGGATTTCATTCTTTCTCTGCCTGAGAAGTAGGGGAAGATGGACTATTAGCCTCTTTACACCCTGATGGATAGGTGGCTAGACATGACTCACACTTTCCATCTCTCATTCGGAGAGTTAACTCTGGACCCTGTTTCTTTCACTGTTATCACCGAGATTGCCTATGCTAGGAACCCCGTTCCTTTGATACGAGCCTGCATTGGATGAGTATGGAGACCATTTTCTATATCAAGTGTCTCCTTGGTGTGATTCTCGATGTAAAGGGGACTCATATGATTAAACTACACTCAATTCGAAGCTTCTACACCAAGGAGAGAGCCGCAGTGATAACCAGCCTTCGGGAGATCAACCAGGTGGTGTAGGCTTTCTTGATTTACCTCCTCGGCATTACACTCTTTGTTGACATGGCTAGTTCCCTAGATGTGATGTTCTTTATGCCTCTCCGGGACTTGGATTGAATGGCCACCTATGACTAGGGCAGCTGTGCTCTACCATACCTCTATAGGATTATGGATGAGGTAGTGCATAGAGCGAAGAGATTCTGCGGGTTTTGGCACACTACTATGGTATTTCCTTTCCTTTTCTAATTTATTTTACAACTCTTGTCATCATTCACTGACAATTCTCATTTGCAGGTTTAGGGATTGAAGTTGGAGCCGATTGTCGGGATATCTTGTGTAGTGGATCATCTCCTAGCCATAGGGAGGTGGGGTGCTAGCCGTGTATTAAAGAGACACTTGGCCTGAGTGCACGTTCATCGGGAGCACCTGAACTCCCTGACTTCTAAAGCGGTACCTAAAAAAGAAAAATTCTTTTTTAGTATGCCTTTAGTTCTATTCACTTACCTGTTACTTTTTGTAGATACGGACTGATCCGTGGGGACCAGAGAACCAGTAGAATCTCAATATGGTCTGCTTTAGGCTGCCATCCCTGTGAAGAGTCCTACTTTGGGGCCCTAGTTATCGAGTATGGTACCTTGGTGAGAGAGTCTACAACTAGACTGGGGGTCCCGGGGTGAGATGTGTCCCTAAGTCTTCTCCTAGGCACCTTTTCTGGACATACGAGCTGGAGGGTGAGGAACTTGATTGGACTGTCGCTGGAGAGCCGGCTATTGATCATACCGTGTGGGTGAAGAGCCAATATCTGGATTTTGTCCTGACCCACCTCTTGTAGCGAGTCCCTCTGGATGTCGGCTCTACCTCTCAAATATGTGTTTGATTCCTTGATCACCTTTCTCAAATCATCATGTTCTAATATGATTATTTAATTTCAGGTTGCGGCTATTGGACCTACATTGCTAGTTGGAGCCTTGATTAGGGAGAGACCACTAAAAAGACCACGCCCAAATCAGAGTGGAGAGGGCACCTCAACTGCAGCAGAGTAGCCTAGACCTCCTACTATATCTGTCTCTGACATATTGGTCGGTAGTCTCATGCATACTCCAGATTCTTTAGTTCGATGTTGGGTTCCTCCAGGAGAGTTATCACGCTAGTTCCTGACTCTGGATGGGGATCTGACACCTACTTGCATCCCTACTGGTGCCACTCATGTAAATTTCTTTTTTAGTCCTATTTTCTCAATCATTCTCAATACGTTTGTTAGTACTGATTAGCTTATCAAATATGTAAATTTCTTTGGAGTAAGGCCAGTACATGTACCGATTGATTGAGGCCCTTAGGCCAGTACATGTACCGATTGATTGAGGCCCTTAGGCCAGTACATGTACCGATTGATTGAGGCCCAGAGGAATTATATGTTGGGCATTATGCAATAATGGAGGGTAAAACTTTTTTTTTCCTACTCCTACACATATGTGAACTTACATGATTTACTCACCTTGTGTTTGCTTGAACATGATGGGGATGAGGCGAGTCGGGCGAGGATTACTACCCTTGAGCATTAGATCAAGGTGCTCCAGATTGTCGAGGATAATGATGAGGACGCCAAGGAGGGAGGTGATGCTGCGGAGGGTGAGCATTCTGAAGGCACAGATTCAGATGCCCATTAGGCTAGGAGACCCTTTTTTTATTATTGAGAATAATACATCTGCCAATTCTGAAGTTTAGGAATTCTTTTTTTTTTCATTTTGCTTAGACAAAATATTTAAAAATTCATTCAATGAATCTTAATTCTAGAAAAATTTGATGTTTCTTGATTGCATGAATTGTTATACAGTTGAAATCCTACATTTACAATTGAAACTATGCAATTTTCTATAAGAATTTCACCTATTCTCTGGTGGAGAGGCGATCGTCTCCTGGTAAGGGGTGTCGCCTCTTCAATGTCTGCTCAAGAGGCGATCACCTCTTTATAATGAGGCGATCACCTCTAGCAGTTCTGTAGAGGCTTTAAAATCCCTAATTTCTTCTAAAAAATCCAAATTCCAGCTCCACCATTTTCTCTCCTTTCTTTCTCTGAAACATACTCTAAACTCCCAAAATGACTGAGAGAAGCTTGAAACAACAACAGACGATTCTGAAAGGCTTGGATTGTAAATCATAGTCTAAATTAGAGCCATTTCATCTATTTATCTTTCGATCTTTGCATGCTAGGAAAATCAACTTCTGATTTCCCTATGTTTTTGCTCAATTTTAGGATCCTTAGAAATATGTCTTCAGGTTCAACACTGTGGAGCTATGTCCCCTGCCAGTGGAGTTTGAGGCTATCCTCAGCTTTTAGATAGATTTCGCTTGTCAAATTGCAATGCCTTCAGTTGAAACTCTGGATTTGCATTCTATGTAGTATCAAATGGCCCGAATGTTTAACTTTTCATCACAGTCTTCACTATGTCACATCTTTAACATTGAGATCCTGATAAACTCTCTTCTATAAGTGATGCTAGTAGTGAATAACAAGGAAGCATATTGGCCTCAGATGTTGGCCTTTTGCATGTATGCTCAGTTTTTACTTATTTTCACTTTTAGTAACGGCGATTCTAAGATCCTGCATATTTTGGATCAAGTGGAAGTCAATGCCTTTTCCTCTCATACTAGTTGAAACTATCGTTGGACTAGATAACTTTACTAAGACCAGGCGCTTCTCTGGAAGCCCTTTATTTAGAGGTTTGTTTTCTTTCCATTCTCCCTTTACTGCCCCTTTCTTCTGTAATTCTTTACTTCCTGTATTTAAACTTTGTGCAGGCATGGTTTTAAGAAAAACTGATATTACTCGAACCTCTCAAAGATATCACACATTACCAAGCAAAGCTTTGTCACACTCAAAGACTTCATCCCATTCTAGCAGATGTTCGGAGCTGGTTATCCACTTTCCCTGATACTCTGATCCAGTGGATGTGCCTATGGTGGAGGTTGTAGTATATGATCATCTGGTCTTACACTTATTGTGTACCTATAACTGGTGTTCATTTTGCCACCTTCTACAATTCGGCTAGGCTTTGCAGGTAGTACAGACATAAATAATTAATTCCTAAGCTGGTGTATGAGTTTGAGCCAGGGCCTCTCACTCAGAATTTTTTAGATAACTTGGTTGCTAGTTGGCCCTAGAGGATCATTTAGAGGTATATTGACTATAATTGAGATCAGTCGACTGACGACCAGTATAAGGCATGGGTTTAATTGCAACAAACAGAAATTGATGAATTTATTATGAACAGAAGAACAAGTGTGTTGCAAGCATCGGGTGCCCAGGGGGTTCAAAAGAGAAGAAGATAGAATTAGCTTATGTAATTTAATCTTTATCGCTTTTTATTGAATGGAATTTCCTTTTTAGTTAAACAATGTGTAATAAGCATTTAATGCAATATTCAACAATAATGAAGGCAATCCATTCCATTTAATCCGAGCATAAAGTAACTATACATTTTTGCTTCTTACATATCTCTTGTTGTCAGTTGGTTTGCCCTTGCAAATTTTCCAACCAACTATTTTTCCTATCTCTCTCCTTTTTTAGGTCTTTAACTTTTGCTCGAACTGCCTCTTTTAAGATTTTCAATGCAGCAGGACTTTTTAGTTTTTCTTTTTTCAAGTCTCTAACTTTTGCCTAAGTAGCCTCTTTTGAGGTTTTCTCCCTAGCGAGACTTTACAGAAAATATTTCTTCAGCTTGTTTAGGTTAATGGGCTCTCTGAATTCATTCCCTTCTAAGTCTAATATGATAGCAACGCCCTTAAAGAAGAGCTTCTTGATCAAATATGGACCTTCCTAATTCGGCTTAAACTTTCCCCGTGGATCCGTCATAATTGGCCTAGTCAGCTTTAAGACCAAATTACCCTCTTTAACCTTCCCTGACTTAATCTTCTTATTATAAGCCTGAGCAATTCTTTTCTAATATAGCTATGACTGATACATGACCTTGATTCTTTTCTCATCTAGCAATGTCAGTTGTGCGAGCCGACTCTTTACCCATTGATACTTAGGGATTTTAGACTCTAAAAAAACCCTTAGTGACTGGATTTCCATCTCCACTGGCAATACTGCTTCACATCCATACATAAGAGAATGCGAAGTAGCTCCGGTTGAACTCCTAGCAGTGGTTCTGTATCCCCACAGTGCGAATTGTAGGTAATAGGCGCAATCTTTATAATTCTTTAGTGTCTTGGCTAAAATCCTCTTTACATTCTTGTTCGCGGCTTCTATAGCCTCATTAGCTTGTGGTCAATATGGAGAAGACTTATGATGTTCAATTTTGTATTCCTCTAATAAAGTAGTTGTCTTAGCTCTAAATTGAACTGCATTGTTAGAGACAATGTGATGTGGCAACCCGTATCGATAGATTATATTCTTTTCTATAAATCTTGCCATCTGTTTTGACCTAGTCGTGGTGAATGATTATGCTTTAATCCACTTAGAAAAGAATGTTTGATTGCTACCACAATGTACGAATGCCCATTGAATGCTTTTGGCCTCACTTCCCTGATGATATCAATTCCCTAAGTTGCGAACAGCCACGGAGAAGTCAACCTCTGAAGTTCCATAGAAGGCAAATGGCTTACATCACCATATACTTGATAGTTATGGCATTTCTTTATGTATTTCACATAATTCGCTTCCATGGTCAGCCAGAAATAACCTTGACAAGTTATTTTCTTAGCTAAGATTGTCCTGTTCATGTGCGGTCCACACACACCTTCATGAACGACTTCCATAATCTTCTAAGCCTTAGCTTTATCGACATATCTGAGGTGTACTTCTATCGGCATTCTCTTGTACAACATTTTGTTATGGCTAATGAACTACTGGAATAGCATTCCCAGGGACATCCTTTCCTTTCTATCAGTATCATTGGGGAATCCCCCTATTTCCAGGTACTGTTATAAATCCAGAAACTAAGGTTTCTTTGCGGGGTCAATCGACATTATTTTGATCTCTTCATGACAAGGAGTTCAGGATTGTACCAGAATGAGAGGTTTGATTGCTATTTGTTTCTCTCCTTCCCATGTTGAAGCCAAGGTGGTTAAGTCGTCTACCATCTGATTTTATTCTCATGGAAAATGTACAAACTTACATTGAGTGAAGGATAACAAGCTACTAATAGCATAATCCCAATACAACTTCAACTTGTCCTCTTTGACTTCCCATTGTTTAGAGATTTGCTTTACCACTAACATCGAGTCTCTATATACCGTGATCTCATTTACCCTCATGTTCCAGAGAGCTTCCAAACCATAAATGCAGGTCTCATACTCTACTTGATTATTGGTGACCTAAAATTCTAATCTTTTTACCATCGGGATCATTTCACCTTCTGGTGAGATTAGAATTACACCTATACTTACTCCTGTGCTATTGACAGCCCCATCGAAGTACATTTTCCATGTCTGGATTTTGATTGCCCCCAAGTGTTCATCTGAAAACTCAAACTCCCATTCCTATCCATCATCCATTGGATTCTGAGCCAAGAAATCTGCCATCGCCCTTCCTTTCATTACTTTCTTTGCCACATAATCTATGTCAAACTCCATAAGCAAAACCAACCATCTGACCAATTTTCCTGTGAGTGATGGAGTTTGCTGGAGGTATCTGAGTGGATCATGCTTTGAAATTGCTTGAACCCTGTAGGATGGGAAGTAATATCGAAGCTTCTTGGTCTCCCAAATCACTGCTAGACATGTTTTCTCTACGAGGCTATAATTGGACTCATGTGGTAGAAGTTTTTTGCTTAGGTAATAGATCGCATGCTTGACCTTTCTGTCACCTTCTTGAGATAACATCGCACCTATTGCCTCTTTTTCAATGGCGAGGTAGAGAATCAAGATCTTACCCGGTCTCGATGGCTATAAAATTAGAGAATTCATCAAATAATTCTTGATAGTTTCAAAACCCTGCTGACACTTGTCATCCCAGACAACTGGTTGATTCTTCTTTAAGAGCTTGAAAATGGGTTCACAGATAGTGGTTAACTTAGTTATGAATCTGTTAATGTACTGCAGTCATCCCATGAAACCTCAAACCTCCTTCTCATTTCTCGGTATAGGCATTTTTTGGATTGCTCTAACCTTATCCGGATCCATTTCAATCCCTTTCTTACTGACAATGTGCCATAATAATTTCCCAGAGGTCACCCCAAAAATACACTTCTTCGGATTAAGTATGAGGTCGTATTTTTCTGCTCTGTCCAGAAACTTATCGAGAGCTACAAAGTGCCCTTCCTGGGTTAGAGATTTCACCATCATGTCATCCACATATACTTCAATTTCCTTGTGGATCATGTCATGAAGTAGAGTGGTAGCCATCCTCTGATAGGTAGCTCCTGCATTCTTTAATCCAAATGGCATGACTGAATAGCAATAGATGCCCCATTCAGTAGTGAACGAGGTCTTCAACTTGTCTAGTATAACCATCATGATGTGGTTGTATCCTAAAAAACCATCCATGAAAGAATACATGGCAATGGAAGCCGCGTTATCGACCAAGGTGTCACTATACGGTAAGGGAAAATCATCCTTTGGGCAGGCTTTGTTTAAATCCCTATAGTCTACACACCTTCTGACCCTTCCATCTTTCTTTAAAATTAGGACAATGTTAGCCAACCACTGGGTATCGTCGACCACCTCCAAAAATTTCACTTTTAGCTACTTTTCCACCTCTTCTTTGATCAGGAGAGTCTATTCCAGCCTTAGTCTTCTTTTCTTTTATTTTACCGGTGTGACATGAGAATACGTGGGGATTCTATACTCTACAATCTCTTTGTCAATCCCACGCATATCTTTATAACCCCAAGCGAATACTTTTTATCTTCTTTTTAATGTTTCTTTCATTTTTTCTCTCTTCTCAGGAGTTAAGTTAGAAGTAAGGAGTATATTTTTAGGATTATCGTATGTGTCCAAATTAAATGATTCAGTTTACAGTGAATTAATGTCAAACATATGCATAAAATTATCATCACACACAGTATAACTATTTGGTAGAACATCGCACAAATAAGCAAAGTCAGATTTTATTGCATTAATTTTAGAAAAGAAAACATTGTCAGGTTCAAATAGGTTATAAAGAGAAACATCAATATCATCATAAAAAACATCCATGATGGAATCCAACACATAGGATTCAAAGTCACGTTCTTTTTCCTGGTTGGCAGTGTCCTTTAATTCCACTGCAGGGACATCCTCCTTGGGTTCTAAAGACAGCACCAATTCTTCCACCATTGGTTCCTCTATAGTAACTTTACTAGTCCCATTCACCTGTTCAGTGAAAATTTTGAAACCGGGGACCAGTTTCTCAGCAATCAGTAACGACTCAGGAGCTCCTTGGTATGGATAACTAGCACCTTCTCCCTCAAAAGTCTCCTAGAGTTCCTTCTTCTTTTCAACCTTAGCCTTGAAATTTTAAGTCCTTTGATAGCCTAACCCATGCTTCAAAATGGGGACCTTTGGGTCAACAAAACTTGACAGACCCTGCCGATTCTTCCCCAATCCCAGTCTGGACATAAAATTCATGCTCTTCATCATATTGACTATCTTTGGGTTTAGCTCATCTTTGTAGATCATACAGACCTTGAAACTTGGACTGACTAGTATCTTATTGGGAGCCAACTTGAGAGCAACAACGGTGGCTTTAGTCTCTGCTGAAATGGTTACAACCTTCCCTTTAAGTGGAAACTTGATTTTCTTGTGAATAGTCAAAGGGACTCCTCTTAGAGGATGGAACCATGGCCTCCCTAAGAGAATAGCGAATGTGACAGGGATGTCAAGCACATGTAAATTAACCTAAGCTTCAATAAGTTCTGTCTTAACAAGAGGTATAAATGTTGCCACTACTGGCCTCTTCGTATCATTGTAGGCCTTAATAACTACCTCAGATGGCTTAAGATCAGCTTCAGTTAATCCCCGCTTTTACAAAATCTTTAATGGACACACATTGATGGCAGACCCGTTATCCACAATCACACAATAAGATAATTTTCCTTTAACCTCCACTTTAATAAATAAGGCCTTGTGGTGGTCCCTCCCCTCAAGAGGTGAATCCTCATCAGTAAACATTACCCCTCCAGCAGGGCTTTCTATCAACGAATAGACCATCTGTTCAGGAGTGTGGTTTAATGAAATCTTTTTATCATCCAAAGCCAGAGCTAGTGCCTCCCAATGGGCTTTGGAGTTCATGAGTAACTCCTAAACACTAGCAAGAGTTGTTCCATCTCTTTTCGCTTCAGCAGCTTCTTTGGCTCCTTCCTCCACCTTTTTTGGTTCTTTTTCCACTTTCTTTGATCCTTCTTTTGAGTTTATCTGCCTTACTTCAGACTCAACAAGTTTCATTTCTCCCTCAAGTTTTTCAACTGGTGGGATTTTTTTTTCTCTTATTCTTCCATAAATCAAGGGCTCCCCCCCTTTTCATCATCAGAGCTCTATATGTCTAGGACGCTCACATTGAACTCAACATGCTATTATCTTATACTCAAACATTTTGGTTCAGGTTTTGGTGGTGTAGGTATGGTATCAACAAAGGAGTTCAAGACTTGCTCTTCAGTCAAACCAGTGTTTATTATAAGTATGGTTTGATTTGGTGGTGGCATGTTTTTGTAATTGGGTAGGGGGTTGTTCTTGGTGTTTGGTCTTTTATTTTTGGGATCAGTGATTTTTCCTGAGTCAATCATATCTTGGATTTCATGTTTCAAATGAGTACATCCATCAATGTCATGTCCAATATTCTGATGGTATTTGTAATATAGTTTCGGGTCAGTATTAGGAAATGGTGGTATTTGTGGTAGAGGTCTTACCAAGTTGTTCTCAATTAGTTTTTCTAAGACTTTGGAAAGAGGCCTTCCCAGGTTGGAAAATATTCTAGGTTGCTGAACAATATTATCTTGTACGTTGCTACTTGAACCTATCCCACTGCTGGATCCGGTCCCTTCTCTACTAGAGGGTCTTCCGGTGAAAAATTTCTTATCTTGCACCAAATCTGACTCTTTATATACCCCAAACTTATGTATCTCCTCAAAATTTATGATCCCCAAATCCCTTAACTTCTTAGAAAGCAATGAAATACAACCCTTTATTACAATTGTCAACTGATATGATTCTGCTGGCCTGTGCTTCATCTGAGATAACTTCCATCTTCATCTCGTCAGATATTCAACAAAGGATTAGTTAAACTTCTGCTTTGTATTTTGCAAGTCCCTTAGAGAGACCTACATTAGAGCATTCAGACTATACTACTTGATGAATGCAACACAAAGATCTTTCCAGTCACTACACTGATGGCTCCAAGGTGTAATACCAACAAATTGGAGCACCTTCCAAAGGCAAAGAGAATTGCTTGACAATCTGAGCATTTGTCAACTTTATTGCACTCAGATAGGTCACATATTATTTCAAGTGCAAGTGAGGATTGTCAGTCTTTGTGTAGTTCTTCATGTCAGGGTACTTGAATTTTCGTGGCAGAGGATTATCACCCTTTTGCAAATCTAGATCAGTATAATCAAGGGGAGCATCTATTCCTTTTTCTTTCATCTGCATCTGCATCCGAGCCATGGTTTTAAAAAGGTCTTTAGCCCAATCTGGCTCCTCTACATTCTCTGGAGCATCAATCCTTGGTCGGATTATTGGCTCAGCCACTAGAGTTTCTTGGTCATCTTCTATTTCTTGCCTTCCTGGATTCTCAGTATCAAGATCGAATAGGCGAGGTTGAGGTAGGGTGATTCTCGTATATCTTCTCTTCTCATTTCTGCCATCATCTCTCGCATAATAGCTTTGGCCTATTCGGCCATTTTTGCCTTAAACTGTTATGGATCAAAACTTGGTGATGTTGTTTCTTTTGATATCTTAACTAAACGACAGGTGTCGGAACGAGTCCAAGTGGATAATTGGTTTGAATCTATATCTGTAATCACCATAAATTAGAAACATGCATGGTGTGTATGCATGATACGCAGGTTTACTTAATTATTTTAAAAGAAAAATAATCACTTATTCATATATAACACATAACAAGACAAAGCTTTTCAAGCGGTATCTCCACCCTTATTTCTTCCACATGAGTATTCAATGGTGAGTTTCTTATCCTAGGATTGTAGGCCTGGTTTTAATTATCAATAGGGAACATCAAAATCGATGAATGTAACAAATCTCTCAAGATGAGGTAGATAAGTAGCAATTCTTTGTAATAAAACCAAAGTCCATGTTCCATGGGCCGTAATGGGCATGAAAGGCCTATCTTGGCATGTGCTATGTACAAATGGGCCATAGTAGGCCTGAAAGGCCTAACTTAATATAATCCATTTGTAATGGGTTTGGATTTTATTGTAAGAATTGCTATATGGCATAAAACGTATGCAGTTTGGAAAAACCTTAGTGGAAGTTACTATGTCATTACATGAGTTGAGTCAAGGGTAATAAGCTATGGCTCCCACAGCTATATACCTCTATTTGTGTCTCCCCACTCAAGGGTCCGTGCGATGGAGATAGTATGTGCCATGAGTGACAATAATTGAATACTTTATCACCAGATTTGAGTGAAACACAAGCAATAAAGCAAAGATTATTGTTGAGTTATTTAGGACTTGTGTGTTCATTAGGTAAAATGTGTAGTGAATGCAATAAAATGCAAAGGAAAAAAGGAAATAATCAAAGAAGATAAATTATAAAACACTAGAAATAGTTTCTCTATCACAAGTGGAGTCTCCACTATAGGTGGCGGGGTTTAACATGTGCCCAAGTGTTGGCGACCACAACATTGTGCAAGCTCAGGGCCTGCTAAGAAATACAAGATGGACTTAGGGCCCATATTAGAGATGGAGTCGCCACCCGGATAAAAATCAGGACACACTTTACAGCAACTATATTCCACGGAGGTACCCAGAAACCGTCATCAGATATCGGATTTAAAAACTGGGTATGGGCTTTTGAATACCCACCTAACCTTGTGGTTGGCCTCCGTTTGTATTTTGTATTTTATTACCTTTGATTATTTAATTATTTCCTTACTACTGTTGAGTTACACTCATTTTCATTTTTATATTTTACCGATTTTGTACATTTAGTTGTTTAACATATTTATTACCCTGGCATTCATTGTAACTAATAAATATTACAAACATTCATTCAATACAAACGGGAGAGGGATTAAGGATTACAATGCTTTGAATAAATACAAAGATGCTTAATTGAAATAAAACCTCTCAAGAACTAATTAATCCACTAACTACTTAGTGATTAGAAATCACAAAGGGGTCTACATCAAATACAAGTTAGTTCTATCGCAAAATAAACAGTTTTTTATACAAAAGGAAATAAATAACTTTACATAAAATAGGAACAAATATTTATTTAAGCATGGCTTATTTATTCAAACATATATAACAATATAATAATCACAAACAATACTAAAGATGTTAAGTAGCGTATTAGTATTAAATACTGAAAATATACTAAAAGGATACTACTAGTATAACATATTTATACAAGATTCTGACAAGGAGACGACTGCCTCTTGGGCTCCTGCTCAAGAGGCAATCGTCTCTTTGAGAAGGGGCGACTGAAATCATATTAGAAAGCAACTAAACCGTGCACGATCCTGGGTAGAAGATGATCGCCTCTTAGCTAAGGGGTGTCGCCTTTTGGCTAAGAGGTGTTGCCTCTTGGCCAGGAACTCCCGATTTCAAGTTACTTAAATTCTAAGCAAACCGATTTTCATGTGATATAAACGTAAACTTACCACTGAAACATTAATAGTTCATATAGTCATGCTTTTATATAACACACAATGAATTAAAACTTGAAAACAACTAGTTAAAATTAAGAATCAAAGCTTTTAAAATGAAAACAAGGATTCAAAACTTGAAAATGACAATTCTTACTAATAAACCACGTTTTATGCTCCTAACTTGAGCCCTCAGAGCTTGATTGATTGGTTTAAATCCTTTGGATGCAAGAAGAACTTCTTCTTCTTCAAGGAAATGAACTCTTTTAGCTAAGAACTTGCTTTCTACTCCTTTTTTCCACTCATTTTTTCTTTCTTAAATATGTTCTTTTCTCTTTTTATTCTTTATTCTTTTTTTGTTTTTTTTATGTCTTCTCTTAGTCTAATCTAAAATGTCCAATTTCTATCTCTCAATTCTTCCTCCCTTCCCTCAAGAGCTTAAAGACCTCTATTTATGCTTAATCACCTTCTTAATTCCCAAAAAAATGTAACTACGACAAGAAGTCATGATTTTCCACACTCCTCCTTATCCTTTCCACCCCATTTTTTATCTTGAAAGTCCTCCTTTCCCACAAAAATCTGCAGACCATAGATTTGTGGGTCCATGAGGTCAAGTCTACATTCAATGCAGGGTTAAGTTGGCTGTTGAGGAGGTGTCGCCTCCATGAGCCCAAGTTTAAGAGGTGTCGCCTCTTGGAAGGAGGCGATTGCCCCTTCACTAGGCCTGGCTAGGGTTTGGGTCCGTGGACTTGGACCTGAAGATCAACTTTGCTTTTTTGGGTCTTAAATATAGGTTTTGGGCTTGACACTCTTGAATTTCTTGAGTTCATTTATAGAGAAAGCTTCGGGTTCCCTTACATCCAAAGTTTGTTCGATCTCATCATTGAGCTTTCATTGCGGGCCTCAAATCGAGGGCATTCACAATATGTATATTTTAATTGTATTTAAAATTGAGTACCGTAGAAAAAACATTTAAAATTTATTTTTTAATATCAAAATATACCCATAAATTTTCATGAATAAAATATTTATTGTCCAACAAAGATCATGGTTGCGACACATTAAGTATGAGACATAAATCAATTCATTCTAAGAATAGTCACTTGTCAATTCTCAACTTGTTAATTGTAGTGATTGAGTAAACGTGCATGACATCAAATATAAAAAGTAGGATTGGATTCTCCGTTTCCGTTATTTTTCTTTTTTGTGGTAGGAAATTAAACCGTATATACACGTAATAGACCCAAAAGTTTATACTCAATATAGGTTTGTTGTGTAATTATTGTCATTCTCACGTCATAAAGAGGCTGCAAAAATTAACAAAAACAAACCCTAAGGTCTATATCATTCTCAATTCATCATCTTCGTTTTCATTAGGAAAAAAAAAGTATTATAGTT
>CATIWM010089044.1:0-21725 GCA_949671775.1 Mallotus repandus | reverse complement strand
GGTAGTGGTGGTGGTAGAGGTGGGGGTGGTGGTGATGGTGGAGGTGGGGGTGGTGGTGGTGTTGAGGTGGCGGTGGAGGTGGTGGTGGTGGTGGTGGTGGTGGTGGTGGAGGAGGAGGAGGAGGTGTTGGAGGTGGTGGTGATGGTGGTAGTGGAGGTTGTGGTGGTAGTGGAGGTTGTGGTGGTAATGGTGGTTGAGAATATTATAGTCAATATTAAAAGAAAAATTTAGAAAATATCTTTTATTAGTTTTCTAAAATCTTTTATAATTTGGAAAATAGTTTTCTAGTTTTCTAAAGTTAGAAAATATCATGGTTAAACAACAATTTCTATTTTCCAGTTTTCTTGGAAAAGTTTTCTGGAAAACAGGTCTTGTTTTCTAAAACTAAACAGACCCTATGGTTTTCTGTTTATAGATTCTCGGTGCTTCCACTTTATTTTCATTAGGTAACTTTCTTCCTTTAACTTTCTTCCACGTTATTTTAGAATTTCTTATAGATTTATGATTCTCTGTCCTTTTTGAATTCTAGGTAGTTGTGGGTTTTAGTTGTTTCATTGGTTTGTGCTTAAAAGATTGTTGCCTTTGATTTTTTTTCTTTAGTGATAATTTTGTTCTCATCTAGTGTCTATATTGTGCAAAGTTAGTTTTATTTAGCGTTGATTTTAGTCTTAGTCAAAGCTTTTCACCACGTCAGCTTGCTTTTAGCAACTAATGCGCCTCACCATGATTTATTTCACGTGCTTCTCCATATTGACAACTTATGTGCTCAATAGATTTAAAAAATGTAGTTCCATGGGTGAAATAGGCTAAAAATAGAAGTTTATATGTGCTATTGGTTAAAAAAAAATTGATGTGTGAAATTGACTAAAAAGATAAAGTGTAGGGATGAAAAAAGGTATTCGGCCATAAAAAAAAGTTTTCAAATAAAAAAGTTAATTGACCAAATGCATAGTTTCACCCCTAAACTTTACTCAATTAACCTCTAACACTTTTCAATTTTTATTATGTTTTATTCAACTTTTAAACTTTTATTTTGAACATATATAACTCTTATAATACATAAAATTGAAGTATTTTATAAATAAAAATTGATATGAATACAAAAGAAACTTATATAAATTAAAATAATGTTTAATAAAAGAGAGAATATAATTAAAAGCAACTTTTTTTCTAACTTTTCAATATTAATTTTTAATTTTATTTATATTATTTTGAAGCTAATTTAGCATTGTGTGTGTTTAAAATCAGTTAAAATTAAATGTTTATCCATTTTGACAAATGAGTTAAAAAGAATAAAAAAGTACAAATTAAAATGCGAAAAAAAATTAGAATAAAAATTTAAAAGTTGAATAAAAAATAATAAGTTGAGGAATATTAGAGATTAATTGTGTAAAATTGAGGGGTGAAACTATGCATTAAGAATAATTTGATGGAAAATGTTTCAGTAATACAACATATGTTTGGTCAAAGATTTCTCTTACAATAATGAAATTTGCCATGGTGTTAGAAACTTACAAACTGAGTTAATCTAACAATGCAAAATTCAGAACTCTAAGTGTCCAATGAAACAATTTATTTTCGCCTAAACCCTAAATATAAATTATTACCCTTACTTCATGTGAGTCTTCCAGACAGTGGCGACATGAGCTAATTACTTGGTAGAAGATCCATCTTCGCTCAAAATCTTTGCAGCAGCATTTTTAAGTTCTATCATCTTATTCCTGAGCAATGTCCTTTCTTCCCCTTCAATTATAGTCCTTGCATAATTTGCAATATCATCTTTACTCACCAAGCCACTTTCATTCAGTTTCACCCTCAATGCAACCTTCAAATCTTCAGCTAGCAAAACTGAATTCATTTTTTGTTCTGCATAGAGTGGCCATGCAATTAGTTATAGGTACACCATTAACAATACTTTCCAAAGTCGAGTTCCAACCACAACGGCTCAAGAACCCACCAACAGAACCATGGCTCAACACTTGAAGCTGAGGAGCCCAAGAAGGAATTACTAGACCAAACCCTTTGGTCCTATCCAAAAATCCTTCAGGCAAATAATCCAAGGGATTGACACGTGTGTTTTGTGCACCAAAATAGGTACCATTAACTGCTCTATCATAGGGACGCCTAACAACCCAAAGAAATCTTTGTTCACTCATTTCTAACCCAAGAGCTAACTTATTCAACTGAGTCTGAGATAGTGTCCTACCACTTCCAAAAGAGACGAAGAGCACTGAATCATTTGGTTGGTGATCTAACCACTCCAAGCAGTACTGATGAGCAGAATCAGTAGCAACCTCACTAGTTGAACCGATCCTTGTGAGCGGTCCAACAGGGTAGATGGCCAGTTTGCTATGTCTATCCTCCATTAAAGCCTTAAAAGCTCCTTGCTCCAAATCGAAAAAACTATTAACTAAAATCCCACCAGCCAATAGATATTTCTTGCTAATGTGAAGCACCCATTTGTATGCATCACTTTTTCTATACTGAACAGGATAAGGGAGATCTTTCCCTTGAACCGGTACACACCCAGGTAACTGAACCGGCTCAGGCAAATCTCTATACTCACATGAGTATCTTTCATCAAGCTCAGGCAAAAAAGAGCAGAGGACACCGCCATGGCTGTTGTGGGAAAGAATATATAACGCAAAACACCAAAATCTTTAGCGATTTCAATAGCATCAGCACCAAAAACATCAATAACTAGAGCTACCACCTTACATGTCTCGGTTAAGGTTTTCAAAGATTCGCGAAGAGGAGAAAGAGAGCGACACAAGCTAAGTGATATATGAGTCTCGACTTGAACATTATCAGGAAGATCATCAAAGCTAACGGGAGGAAGAAAGATTGAGGAAATGTTAATGGGTAGTGCTTGAAGGAGTTGTCTCTGTGGTATCATGGGAGTACCATCGTTAGGTACAAAAAAAGTGACAGTGAAGTTGTGTTTGTGAGCAAGTACTTTGGCGAACTCAACCAGCGGGATCAGATGACCCATACCTGGAGTAGGCACAGTGGCTACATGGAGTTGCGCTTCATTTGCAGCATCCATGGTGGTTTAATTTCCTGGTGCTTCACCTAATATATATATATATATATATATATATATATTGTTTGGTGCTTGAAATGAAGAGTGAACGTTGGGGATTTATTGAGAAATCAAATGAAGATTAATGGGAATGTGAATAGATTATTGGCCGAATGCACACTTTCACCTCCAAACTTTTCCACTTTTAATCTATTTTACCTATCAACTTTGACTTTAACCTATTACATATTTTAATTTGGACAGTAATCGGCGTCGCTACCGGCGACAAAAAATTTTAGGATCAAAAGATGATTTTGGCTTTTTTTTATTATTTATTTTTTGATTTTTTTTGAAATTTAATTAATTTTTTTAATTTAAAACCTAATTGTATATGGATGAATTCATCGTGCAAAGATTTAAACACTCGTAATCTATAAATTTAAAAAAAATATATAAAATCTAAATTACATACGGGTAAACCAGTCGTATAAGAATTTAAACACCTGTAGTCTGTAAAAAATAAATTTTTTAAATTTTCTTTTAATCTAAAATCTAATTATACATGGGTGAACCCATTATGTAAATAATTGATATAATGTGCTTTTGTTAAAAAAAAATTGATATAAGGTACTCACATGCTTCCAAATTTATATCCACCGCAATTTGTTTTTTGAACATAGCTACTGGCTGCGTTATTATATCCCGCTGATCCCACTGTTTCATCAACCACCAACTCTCTTTTTCCTTAAAAACCAGATCCAATCTCAGTGCCATTCTTAGACACTAGAACATTTGCACTGCTGATTTGGATTCCCTATGCGCTGCCTCTGCTGCAACTGTTCCCTCTTCCACAGAAATCATTGTCCATTCTTTACAATATGGCTTCGGTTTAGAAGCTATGGGTTATTCTAATGGGTTGTTGGTGTTGCAAGGCTTGGAGCGAGATCTGACATTGTGTAGCCCGCCAACTAGAAAATACAATACAAGAGGCTTCCAGTTTTTGAGATTGGGCCACCATATAGGAATTTGAAAACTGGGTATGCCTTTTAATTTGTAGTTGCTATTTAAGTCAATTTATCAAGTTTATCATAGAAGAGGGTTTGGTGTCCACTGGGTACCTGAAGCAACTGAAAAAAAAATCTATTTAATTTCATTTTTTTTCTTTTTATACTTTACTCAATTCATTGCTTTTGTTGGTTTAAATTATCTTCTCTCAAATTTGCAATGTGTTTGTTAAGAAATTTTCATCTCGATTAATTTCTAGATTAAGTTTGCTTTAAGAAGAGAAATATTGAAATGGTATATTTGATTTTAGAATTTGCTAGCCAATTACTTGAAGTAATGCCAAAGAATAAATTTTCTTCGTTTTCAACATTTTTGGATTAATTTTGTCGCTTGTACTTTTGAAAAAAATATATTTATTGTTATTTTGTGCATTATGATGGATATGTGTGGAATGATGGCAGCTTGGTGGAGAAGTATGGTGGCCATGAAGGTTGCGATTGTAAATGGAGGTGTTAGGAGGATAGAAGAAGAAGAAGAAGAAGAGAGGGTTTTAATGTAAATTTTTATTGCCTTCAAATTATAATTAAATTCTTCTTTTTATGTATTTTTTTATTTAAATATATTAGAAAGATATGTTAGCAGAATCTTTTATCTTCGTTTGCTTTAAAATGTGTAAGAGTCACGCTCTTGGATACTGTAGCAATTCAGATGCTTAATAAAAATAAAAATTTGACTTTAATTGTTAGATTGATTTAAAATAAAAATTAAAAGGAAAATGTCTCTGTTGCTATCGCGGGACGGGGGCAAAGATCATTTTGCCTCCCTTTGTTTTATTTTTTTTCATTTTATTATTAAAAAAATTTTTACAAGTTACGGGTATTTAAATATTTACATGATGGATTCACCCATATACAATTAGATTTTAGATTAAAAAAAATTTTACAAACTACATGTGTTTAAATTCTTACACGACTGGTTTATCCGTGTGCAATTTATATTTTATATTTTTTTAAAAAAATTTATAGATTACGAGTGTTTAAATCTTTACACGATAAATTCATCCATATACAATTAGATTTTAAATTAAAAAAAATTAATTAAATTTTAAATCTTTTTATTTTTTCAATTTAATTCATAAATTATTAAAAGTTTGAAAGTTTCCTTCTTCTATGTTTTGACACCTCTTAGGATTAGTATATTCTCACTAGGTAAAATTAAAATAATTTTTAAATTTTTTCTTATTTTCTATATATGTATAGAAAATATAAATTTATTTGTAAAAAAAAAAATTTAATTCTTAATTAAAATAGTAATTTTTAATTGTTTAAGTATAAAATTTTTTTTAGGTGATTGCTATGAAAATAAATATAAATTTTTTATCTAAAAATATATAAATTAAAATTTAGTATTCAAATTAAAATTAAATTAAAATTTGATATCAGTCCGTTCATTTGAACCGTCCCTCTTATTTGTATAATAACTAATCATGATGCTAACTTCTTTATTTTTATCATTTTACCTTAGAGCAACTAAACATTCATTGGACTAATAATAGTGGTCTCACAAGCCCAGTTGCTTTGCATAAAAGGTTTCTCAGTGTAGTAGTTAAGTGTTAATTATTTTTCAACTACATTTTTAGATAATTTAAAAATAAAAATTATTTCATATTATATAATTTATTAATATTAAAATCATCTTTCAATTAAAAAAAAAAATTTCTCCTTGTTCCAACATCTTCTCTTTCATGGGATGGGAAAGCAATGATCACAATTCTTGCAATGGTACGTACGCAATAATGTGATATTGACCTCTCTTCCATACCAAATGTATCAACAATCAACGACTAAAGCTACTATGTATCTTGTTTGTGTCGGTTAAAAGTTTTAGAGATTCACGAAGAGGAGAAAAAGAGCAACATATGAGCTAAGTGTATAGATTTGAACGTTGTATAGAAGATCATATACGCTAAGTGGAGGAAAAAATTTTAAGGAAATGGTAATGGGTAGTGCTTGAAGGACTTGTCTTTGTGACAGGTTTCATGAAAGTTCCATGTTTACGAACAAGAAAAGTGACCAACAATGTGTGCTTGCGAATTAAGTATTTTTGCTTATGAATACAACACTTCTAGCTCCGCCTCTTTCATGAATCCGGTATTAATTTGCTATAAATTTTCTATATCAACGAGATATATCGTAGAGAACGTGGATTGTGTGGTAGCTAATAGCTAGTCAAGAACTCAAGATGCTACATTTTTTTTTCGCGACTGTGAAAGGAGCAAAGGAACATTCACTGGACTAATAATGGTGGTCTCCAACAAGCTCACAAGCCCAGTTGCAGATAGATTTCTCCTTGCCCAGTATAAGCGTATCAACATATTCTCTTCAATTTTCACTAACCCATGAATTCTGTCTTAGGTTCCTTCCATTTTAGGCCGAGAACTCCATAGCCCAGTAGTAAAGGCACATTAAGTCGATTAGTACGGTTTCTATAATTTAAGTGAAAATGTATATAATTCAAATAACTATCATTTTGTTTATTAATTTTTTATATAATTATGCAAACCTTTTTTCATAATTGATTTTTTTAAAACCTTTGGTACTCTACTTAATTCCGTTTGATGTAGATAAAACGATGAGAATGGTAAAAAATTTTCACTAACTAATTTAATGCAAAATGCGTTTATGTGAAATTTTATAAAAGCAGTATGTATATAACATCTTGATATAAAATTAAATCATACTTAATTAGTTTTCTTATATTATATTTAATTAATATGAAAAATAGTGAAAATTTTGAATTTAAGTATTTTATCTATTATTATTTAAATATAATTAAGTAATTGTACAGTGAGTAACGTATATGAAAAAGAGTTGCTTCCTGCCATGCATATCTCAGTCTCCAATGTAACAAAAAAATAACATAGCATCACTCAGCTCGTTCAAATCCATTTCAAGAATCGAAACGAAGCAAAACTACCTGCTTGACTTATGGCCTACAATGGAACACATGGCTCCATGCAAGTTTCTTTGAGACACAGCAATTGAATTTTCCTGTCCCTTAGGACACATCCTTCCATCAATTCTATGTGAAGAATTCGCACTGTTTGATAGGTCATTGCATTAAGTTTACACTTTCTCCTCATAAAATATTGGACCCATTAAACTGTCCCACAGACTAATTCATACCCATACTCCAGTTCAAATTGACCCCATAAACTATATATTTTGCTATATATGAGCAGCTTATATAGTGTTATATATTCAATTTAATAATGCTAAAGTATCCAAAACAATGATCCAATTTTTTTCTAATTTTGTCTCATATTTTGATAGAGATTTCAGCTTCTTTGTCTTTTGCATGCATATCATGAACAATGATTTTTTTTTTGAACAGGAGGTTAGGTTAGCTAGCTAGTGTTACCTGGAATTAATAGAAAAATTATGAGACTATTTGATTAATACAGGACTAAAAAGAAACCTAATCTGATGTAATCACTTAATTGCAATTAATTAAACAACCTACCAAACCAAGAGCCTGGATTTAAAGAAATGTGTGTCTAACTTCTTTAAAGACTAGCCTGATCCTCCTTTCTAGCTTAGACACTGTATATACATAACCCTGAAAAGGTTTTTCGACCACAGTCTTTCAAATAATTAAACTAATGCTTTACAAACAAATTGGACGGCAATTGAATAATTGATTGCAGCAGAAACTATAATAAGTTCTAAACATGGAAGATATAGCAACCCTTTTGCTGAATATATACAATTCTTGATCAAATCAATGATGAAAATTGGATTATGATGAAAAAAAAAATTATAGATATATGTTATGAGTACATATGATTCTTAATTTAATGATTATTAAGATGAATCAAAGGAGATAATAAATCAAATCATCAAGATCAATATTTCAAAATGGCTCTAACTATATATATTGACTTTCACCAATTTCATCATTATTCAGATCAAACATGATCAAATGGGTCAAAGTTTTAAAACCTACAAGCAACATAGACATTCAAGGAAAAAAACAAGAAGCAAAAAAATAAAAACTAAAAACTAGTTTTATATACCTAAAAAAAAAACATATATATGTTATAAGATCATGCAAAAGATATATATATATATGAAAAAAAAAAAAAGAAACAAAAAACTAAAAACTAGTTTTATATGCCTTAAAAAAAAACATATATATGTTATAAGATCATGCAAAAGATATATATATATATATATTGCTATTAATCACATGAAATACCGATGACGGAAGTTGCCGGGAACCTCTCAGATCCACTTCTCCTCACCAAGGAACTAATCTCAGGCGAAATTCCACCAAAATCAATCTCAGGAACCTCAGGGATGGTTGAAAGAGCACCAGACTTATCATAAACCACGAAATATTCATGGCCCGGACGTCGATCTTTCACACGAAACAAACCAGTAAAGTTTTGCTTAGACTTGAACACGGATTTTACGAACTTATTAAGCGACCGAGAAATCTTGGAGGGTCTCTTGGATACATGAGGAGGAGGCAGAAGAGGAAGAGATGATGGTGGAGCAACCTTCACCTCTGCTACTGTCCCTTGTGAGGCTTCGGCTGCCACTCTTCGGTCAGGCAAATGAGGAAGAGATAGAGTTCTAGAGTGTATAGCAGAGTAAAGCTGACGTTCAAAAGATTTAAGCTCAAATGAGTCGTAAAGAGTGCTTCCACAATCCCAAACAAGAGGAGGCTTATGGGGTTTTTCTTGCTTTAAGTTTAGATTTAGGTGGGGATGATGATGAAGGGTATTTTTCTTGGCTCTTGATTCTTGAATCTTTTCCATATTGAGTTCAGAAGAATAGTAGTGCAAGACAGCAAGATGATGGAGATAAAAGAAGAAAGATTTAATGGGAGATATACAGATTTTGTTTTATTTGATTGATTGTTTGAATGTTGAAGAAGGAAAAAAAAGGGCTATATAGTAACAAGACTGAAAGAAAGGAAACATTGCAGAGGTCACGGCCAAAACATATGGGCCATTTAATTCTCCATCTTCGTGTTCATTTCTAGCTCTCTCTGCATTTATTAATGGACATATATATATATAAACAATGTTTTGTTTTGAATAAAATATTTTATGATAATGTCTCGTGTTTGAATGTGATGGATATTATAATTTAAAATTAATATGAAGAAAGGTTGTGTTATCATATTATATATTTTCTCGATGCAATTTCTTCAATGAAATTGCTAAAAAAAGAAAAAAAATTGTTTTTCAACTTGTATTATTACTACTGACATGGGTTATGTATTTAAAATTTAATTTTTAATGATATTTTTTATTGTTTTGTTTGAAGATGATAAATTGTATTGCTAGTCGATTTATTTATTTATACTCACCTCTTTCAAAATTATAAATGTATTTTTTCATTTATATCAAAATTTATGTCATTTTTTCAAAAATAATTTGAAATTTATTAATAATTTTATATTTAATATGTACTTTTATTTTTTAAGTATTTAATTTTATTCAAATATCATAAATTATCTAACATAAAATTATATTTCAATTATGTTAAACATATTTATTTAATTTGTGTGAAAAATTATGCATATATTTTATAATGAAAAAATAGTCAAATAAAATAATAAAATATTTTTATTTTATAAGACGAAAAAAGGTGTTATAAACCAAAATAGCATAAAGTAGACATTTCTCCACATATATTGCGTAAAAATATAAAAAAGAAACTATCAATCACAAATGTTGTAAGATTTTTATGATGTAAACATGTATAATGCTCTATAATTAATCCAAATGATATATAATATTGAAAAAAACTATACAATCAAACACATGGATCCCATTAATATAAAATATAATTTTATCATGCACATTTCTACATGTCCCTTCAACATATGGCCTGCAATTTTGCATTTATGAAAAAAAAAAAAAAAAGTCATAAAACCCTTTATATAAGATATTGGTTGAATGGATTCTTTTTATTGGAAGTGAATTTTTTCTACAAAATAAAACCAAATAAGTTTTGATAATGACAATAATGGTTTATGTGTGGCTCAATTATTTGTTGAGTAACATGCTACGTGTACTTAATTAATGTTTTTGGTTAATAAAGGCCATTTTGAGGGAGATTTGTAACCATATTTTTTAATGATCCAAATTTGCCTATTCATCTTTTAACTAAATAAAGGAAGAAAAAGCAAACTCCATTATGATATGAATCATATGACCCTCCCATCTCTATATATGGTGTGAACACCTATCTTCTAATTGTTAAATTTTTTGGTTGTTGTTTTCTTAACTGTGGGTGGACAATCACATGTTTTTTAATCCATGAATATCAGTAAAATAATTTTTTTTAAGAACTGATATCAGTGAATAATTGTAAAATATAAAAGAAGTTAAATAAAATACTTCTCACCCTCTTTTTTATGGTCGGCATAGCCTTTTTCTTAAGACTTTTTATTTTTTAAAAGATTATTTAATCCTAGTAGTATAGCCTTCTTTAAGATATCTTTTAATTAAAGATTTGATTTTTACACTTTTTTTTATTTAAAGGTTCGGTCTTATCTTTTCCTTTTCATTTAAATAAAAACTAATTAATATCTATTTTAACTAAAAAAAAAATAAAAAAATTCTCAGCTTTTACCAATAATAAAAAAAAGATGATTTCAAAATTACGTATTCAAGAAATATATTTATCTCTTGAATGTGATTTTAAGACTTGTATCCTAATCAACAATGTGTGGACTTGCTTGCTAATTGAGCTAAACTTTGAGGTTCTATATTTTATCTGTTTTCTTACAAACTGGTGCATGTGGAGGAGAAAAAAAAAAATCTTATTAGGCAATTTTTTCTTTGAAGTCGATAATCTGACATTTTGATAGTAATAATAACATGTTTCCTCCATGATTAATTGTTTATTAAGAAGCCTTTCTTGATGAGCTTGACCAACTTTGATCTTTAATAATATCAATGGAAGAAAAAAATGGTTGCAACAAGTATGATTAATCGAGATCCAAGTCTCCAAATTAATAAGCTGATGAACTTTAATGATGTAAGAACATTTTCAATAGTATTTTTTTATTTTAAAAAATATTTTTTTACAATAAAAATATATTAAAAAAATTTTAAATATAAAAAGTGAAAAAATTTGTACAATTCCAATAGACTCTTTATATTTTTAATCTTCATTTTACTTTATCCAATAAATATTAATATTTAATTTTTTTTCTCATTTGTTTTTACAAAATTTCTCTCTATTTATTTAATTCTTTTTCATCATTTGATAAAAGAGAAAAAAATTTCAATAAATAAATAAATATCAATTAATTTTTTTATATAAAAAATTGAATTATTTTAGAGTAGAGAGTGAAGTTTGACTCTCTACTCTAAAATAAAAATATAGAGAATGTATTAGAAACTATTTTTTTAATTTGACTCTTTAAAATAAAAAATTTTACTCAAATAAAGAGCTTATTGGACATGCTCTAATAATACAAACCCGTTTTAACCAAGAAAATATAAAACCCATAATTGAGAGTGGAAAATAGAATTTGGAAGCTTTCAGGAAAAAAAAAAAACAGAAAATTATGCTAATTTCCAATGCAATATTGAAATTTTTTTTGTTGACTGGGATGGGATTTTCTTTTAGTAGAATTGAATGTTGGAATTAATGGTTAAACTTTAGTCAAATTTGTATTGCTTCATATCTCTTAATTACTAGAAGAAAAAATACACTTATTTCAGGGTTAGGTTAAGGTAGGATTATGTTCCACTTGTATAGTTTGCCCACCAGCCAACCAAGGCATTGATCTAAAAGGGTATTTTTGCAACATAATAAGAATAATTATTTGATGTTTAGTGGTGTTTTTTTAATTATCAATTACAAGTGTAAAATTAGCTGAAAAGAAATTACAATACCAATAAGTGAAGACATATAAGGGAAAAGGAAAAAATTAAAATCAAAACCAAGTTCAAATTGTTACCGGGCTATAATTAATCAAATTAATTGTTGGAAAATTTTTATTTTTTTTAATAATTTTATCGAAATCGAACTAAATTAATTGAAATTATAATTTTTTTCAGAAATAAATAAAAGAAAACAAAGGAAAATAAAAGGAGCAAATCGCTTAAAAAATGGTGATTACCACTAATCAATTATCAAAATATACTTTGCATAGATACGAAGGAATTGGCATCTTAAACAAGAGTATCCACTTCAATAATCACTTAGGTGAGGAAGGGCATTAGAGTTGGTAAATTATGTTGACTTGTCAATGATCACACACACCTACAAGAACAATTGTATTTTTCTTTAACCAATTCAAGAGTTTAGACTAGCCAGGATTAGAGCTGACTTAACCGACCAATGTAATTGCATGATTTTTGAGCCCCGAAGCTATTAAATTGGACCACAACACTAAAGTATTTGTAAAATATTACTGTCTATTACCATCATCATCTTTTAGTTATATAATTGTCGGCAAGCTGAACCTTTTTCAGATATTTTTATTATTTTCATTATTTTATTCTTTGTAAAATTAATTTTAATCTACAATGTTTTATTTGTTTGGTAAGTAAGCACAAAGTACTCTCATATATATACTTTACTTTTTTTTTTATCAAATTGAAGATGAATTGTATGGAGCTAAAATAATATAATATCTATTTTGAAATTGTTCATCTTCCATCTAGCAAATTATATATTTTTAGTTTTAGCTTTTATTTTTTTTTCTTCAATATTTAAGTATGTGCTTACCATCTTGGAGTTGTGGACATTTCCATAGACAAGAAAATTCCGCAATAGAAGTATAAAAAAGCTTCTATTTCTTACCGTTAATTTGACAATGATATTTATTCCGAATTGATACCATAAACAAAATGCATTCTGATGCTTTACAGAAAAGGACAATGAATCAAAAAGACAGTTCTGGTTGGTACTTTGTGTGAAAAAATTCAAATCCGCCTGCAATGGTCGGATGAACTGTTCAGCAAAATAGTTGACGAGCAATGAATCATGCAACTCATCATCTTCTTCCAGCTAAATGCTCAAGGATACAAGATATTTCTTGACCATATATAGTCTAGTGATAAGTTCCAAAACATAGAACTAATGAACAAGAAGTACAATTCAGCATGTTTCTTTTTCTTTTTTTTTTTTGGTACTTCAGAAATTTTTAAAGGGATACAGGAGATGTGAAGAGTCAAATTCCTGACCAACTGCGCCGCAAGCTAGCTTGCTTTTGCCTTGATACAGGACATGCTTAATTGCCTGTAGGCAAGTATGCGCTTGTTGACAACAGGATGTGCATCTTCTCAAGGTATTTACCAATCATTGCAGAACAATATCAACGTGCAACTTATGTGCAGGTTTAATTAATCAACCACATCACTGCTAAAGAGCTTGAACTTCTTGGCATCAAGAACCAATTTCCTTATAGAAGAGAATGTCCCCAGAATTCCTGCGCCTGTAAAGACAATTATGATAGAGATGTTGATCCAATAGGTGAAGGACGATTTTCGAGGCTTGTAGGTCATGTTGTAGAGAAGCATTGGTAGGACAAAATCTAGAGGAATGAAGCCTATAGCACCTACAACACCACTTATGTCTCCAAAGAATGGAAGCATGGCTGCCATAAATCCACAAAATATCACATAAAGAGTCCGGAGGATTAGCCTAGGAATGAGGTTCCTCTTGGAGAACATTCCTTTATTCACATCAGCTGAATTTTTTTCCATGATTTCATAAGCTACTTGAGAATAGACCTGAGAATGATTTAAAATCAGTGAAGACCAGACCATTTTTCCCATCGGTTTGTGCAAAGATTAATTGAAGCGTTAATTTGTAAGTTAATTACCAGCCCAATAGCAAAGAGCTGTAGTAGGACAAAGATGACACCAAGGCCAAGGACCCATGTTGGAGCCAAGGCAGGTCCTTCATCTGGCAATAGGCTTTTGAGAATGTTTGAATTAGATTTGTTTCCAAACACCCAGTATCCTGACACTGCTGCTGAGTAGAAAGTAACCAGAATAACGCTATAACACATGAAAAGGCCTTTTACCATTTTCCCAGTAGCAGGGGGAGCCAAAGTTGCCTGTAACCATTAGCATACAAAAAATGAATAGTTAAATTATGCTCAGCCAGCAAAAGTAAGGATGTACAACTCAGTTAAATTTGATCAAATGAGAAGTCTAGTTTGATAAAATGTTCAAACAAAATCAAGTCTCCAAGAACAAAATAAGGACCTATAGAGGAGTTAAAGTTACTTGTATTTCAGGCAATATTCCATTCCCGAAAATAGCAGCTATTATGGAGATAGAAGTAAAGGCATTGAAGATCCTTGCTGCCTCAGAAGATTCGAGCGAATAATCCCTTGGCGGGGCATTTTTTGAGAGACCTGTGTAACAAATGAAAGTTGTCTAAATCATCACAATGGTTGCATGAATGAAGATCAATCTGCATCGTCCTTCATGAAAAATAATAATGTAAAATGCAATCACATTTATTTTTGTAAGGAGGAAGCCTTAATTTGCTCCTAAGATAACCAACAAAAATTTAAATAGATTGACATAACACAAACTAGAAATTCGACTCCATCTTTTGGCTAGTAGCAGCTTAGTAATTATTACAACCAACAGTTGAGGAACAGAGACCAAACTATTGGTCAAGTCTCAAGAAATGGTCCAGAAGTACATTATTTAGATTAGCTTCACAGAGGAGGAAGAGGAGCTGACATAATTTTAAGAACCGGACAGAGTGGTCATAAAAACCCACAAAAGAAACTACGAGAAAGAATAAGCAGCAAGGATGAACATAGGGGACCACCATTGGTTTTGCAACTACGGGCGCCAGTAAAATAGAGAAATTATTCATTTGCAATGTAGTGTCTCACTTGTATCGAAAACAGTTTTAGAGATGTGATACCTGCATTGATACAAGCTCCAACCACAAGGAAAGTGTAGCCCAAACTGAGTAATAGTGAAACCATGTTGAGGTGTCTAAGGGAGTGGAAGGTTGGAAGCTGAGAGAGAACTACCATCACTGCTGTCACCATTGCTATGAACTCAAACAATTTCAGTGGTCCATTGGGAGATATGTTCGAGTACATAATCTTTACAGCCGAAAGAATGCAAGCCGTTAGACTAATAGAAGAATGAAAATCTTTATAGTAATATTTAAAAGCAAGAACCCAGTAACCTGTAATTAGTAGAAGATTTCTTACACAAGCCTAGGCACAATGTGCCAATGAAAAGAAGACCCAATTTCAATCAAAAAAAAAAAAAAAAGGTTATAATAACAATTCCATTCACTTTTTCTTTTAATTTAAGGACAATGATCATCCATTGTTCATATAAAGACAAATTTTTTAAAAAAATTTATATTTTTTAGTTCATATAAAGATAAATTTTTTTTTTAAGATTATACTTTACTCTTCATTACTATTTTACTCAAAATACAGAAGGCAAATCAATTGAAACTGTTTTATAATTGCATCCGTCCATAAATATCACTACTAGTGATCTAATTTTATCCTTAATTTAAAATACAAATTAGTATTTTTAAGTTGCAACTTTTATTTATTAGCTCGTCTGCACTTGTGTTGTGCAATGACAACCTTATTGAGTATAAAAAGGTGGAGAGTCATATATACTAAATACTAGCACTCTTAACACTAATACACCAACTATTAGATACAGACAAAAAAAAAAAAATTATTAGCTCAGTACAATTATACCTAATTTCCACAATAATTTCTCAATTTTTTAAAAGAATTTCCCCCAATGGAGATTGTTGTTAAAAAGGCGGTGCCTAACCACTTTTGGCTGTAATCCATTGTGGAATCACAAGAAGCAAAAAGATCATTTCTTCCTCTTCTAAGTTTCACCCTGTGGATGATCAAATAATTTCTAAGTGGCTTCAAGCATAAAAGTGTCTGTATGCCCCTATATGGCTTGTGGAATTAAAAAAAGAGGAATAATTTTGTCCTATGTGCTTTCTAATTGTCTTTGCGTGATGGGAAGGTCACCATATTCGGACAAACTATATAATAAGCATAGTTCAAGTAGCTTGTAGGCAACCCTTATCATGTCCTTATCCTTCAGAAATATGAATTGCATGACCCACTCAATTCCAAGCAGGAAATAAGGCACATTGCTCAAAAAAGAAAAAAGCAGGAAATTAGGCACAATTGGCTTGGAAAAGACATCACACTTATCTTCTTTTTCGCAACAAACAGATTAAAAGCTCATCAAAGTTGATGTCTTAGAAGCATCAAGTTTTGCAATACCTGAAGACACTCCCCCGCAAGCAAAATTGCTCCAATACTGACCCCAATGTTGATGGCTGTTTGAATAAATATCACAAAGTAAAACATCCATCCAGACCCTGTACAAAAAAAACACAAGGTGACTCTACTTCATAAGCGAGAACTACAAATGTGAACATCATCGCCATCACCTTTATTACAGGTCAAAACTAAAATAATAGCACATCACAATTCCCACATAGCACTAAATTAAAGATCCACAGTTCCACACCATGACCGGAAATGATGAATTTCACTATTCCACCTAATAATGGGTTCAAACTTCAAACAATGAACATGTCACAGCTTTATTAACTTATCTCCAACTCCAAGCCAAATCCTAATCAACAACTACCACCCACCCATAAGAGACAGTACTACTAAAAGAAGACTACCCATTAATGCAAAAAACAATTTTAATTTACTCATGTTGCACGAATTATATCCACTTTTACTATTGGTCCATCTTAATTATATTGATTATTATCTCAAATATACCATTATTTTTAAATTTAGATTGAAACAAATTTATATCGATTTAGCGATGAAATTACATCATATCAAACATCTACAATTTTACGGCTAAACTGGACTTGACATGAATCTTTTACCCAAATTGAAATTTCTAATTGGATAATGGTTCGTGTAAATAGTAGTTGCATGAATAATAATGAGAACACAATTTTTTTACACCTTACTCTTTCATTTGCATGTTCTCTTATGTACGAGGCCCCATATATGTAATTTCAATAAAAAAAATTATTTTTAGTGCCATCATCAATTTCACTAGTAGTCCTTTTGCAATTGAAGTGCCAGCAGCTCTCAAAGGTACACGTTATGTCAACAGTGCAATTATGTTACTATAATGTAGTGTAGTTGGCAAAAACCCGATCCGACCCGGATCAGTGCAGACAGTGTCCGCGCCAATAGAAATAGCGCTAAAGCATCGTCCACGTGGACAAAAGCAAAATGGGAAAGAGTCTCACTAAATTCCCCGAATCCCCAAAATCTCCATTTTAAGAGGTTCAGAGGATCCGAATTCTAAGTTTCTGCTCTGCGAAAGGGAATTAATTAATTTTCTTTTTTTTTTAAAAAAAAGGAAGTGCTAAAATCAGTTACCTAAAACGTCGGCGGCTAATTCGCGGAAGCGAATGTGGCGGCGACCGGCTTTCTCACAGTGATCGAGGACTTTTGACATCAGATAGTAAGAGTAGAACGTCACTATTCCCATCACCGTTAAGCAGAAGACGCCTAAGCCCCAACCTAAGCCTCTGAACGCATACGGTAAAGTCAGTATTGTAGGTCCCACTATCGCCGTGGTCAAGTGGAATCCCGCGTGCCACCACTCCCCTTTCCAAAATCAAAAACATTAATAATCACAATCATCAGTCTTGAATATATAACAGTGGCTCCGGCCGGACGTAGACAACTTTATACATATATATATATATACACCTACCTTTGGATTCGAGGACGAAGACAGCACCGGCGTCGGCGTCGCGGTCGCTGCATGAGTTGAGGAAAGGATCAGGTTGTGGTGGATGAGCTGCCATTAATGGAATTTGATGGTGACCAAGATAGGTATACATATATCATATATGTATAGCTATTGGAGGCGTCGAAACAAGGGTAGATAGATGAGTGGAAGAGGAGAGAGCATATACTTGCCGCCCTTATTGCTAGCAGGAGAGGATGATGTGAAAGAGAGAATATAATGTTATATATAATAAGTGGTAATAATAGTAATATAATATAAGGTTGGACTATTGGTTGATGTAAAAGAGAAGAGGAGTTACAGATTAAATTAAGGTATAATGATTTTTTGTTTTTATTTAACGTCTAGTTGGTTCAGAATCATGTCGTTATGGCGGCTTTAATGTCATTAAGCTTTTTCATTTGCGAAGTGAGAGGAGTGAAAGATTGGAGTAATAATGCAAGTAATCCCCACTTAATTGATCATTTTATGAGTATGATCAATTTGGTGTGCAGACACTGATTAACTTGATTACGAGGGTCTATAATTCAATTGACTTAAATAATTTATATTATGACTTGTTGTTGGTTTAATAGTTAAAGTATTATTAAATTTATAAGTTTATTTTAACTAATATGATTTTTCATTTTATACGTGGGATATGACTTATGTAGAGGTGATGTTTAAATTCTCCCTCCCTCCCGGTCAACCCATATATAAAAGTAGTTAAAAAAAAGTGTCACCAAATTTGATTTAACTCAAAATGGCAAAAGAAAATTGGTTTATGTAAATTTTTTATTAAAATATAAGTGTTTTATAAAAATTGATTTTAGAGTTTTTATCATTAGTTTATAATTTATTTGAATTTTTTTTGGATTGATAATTTATAAATCTGATTATTTTAATGTGCAAATACTTATTAATTTCATTAAATCGGCACCTATTAATTTCGTTAATTCATCGTAGACTTTTTCAAATTTATATTAAGGGTAAGAAATTTTGCATTCATTCCTTGATAATTACACTCCACTTTGACTTTATTAAGTATTTAAATGACTTAAATATCTTTAATTTAAAATAATTATATACCTTTCACTATTAATATTAACTCAAAAAATTATTTAATTCATATAGAAAAAAATTTAATAACTTCAATACAAATAATTTATTTTAATTTAATAATTCTTATATTATCATCACTGAAAATAATTTATAACTTTATAAATTTGTTATGTTATTTAATTTTATGTTCAATTTATATTGTTAAAATTTTAAAAATAGTTATTTTTATTTGCTAATTTAATTATGCAATATAAATTTTTTGTTTTTAATTTTTTTTGAAATTTAATGACTTTTTAACTGTTTATACACATGATATTTACATTTTAAAAAAATCTGTGGTAAATTTAATTTAATTTTTTTTCAATCAATTCTTTTTTTTAATAAAATTGATAGGATATAATAATGAAAATATTGTATGTATTGAAAAAATTGATACAAAATAAAATAATTAAAAAAATACTTTTTAAAAAGAAATAGAACCAATTAAGTTGATATAAATTCATAATATATTCTTTTTAGTTATTTAATTTTATATGAATTTTTTCAATACATATGATAGTTTTTGGATTATATCCTATCATTTTTATTTTAAAAGAATTGAATGAAGAAAAATAAAATTAAATGCATTGTTGATTTTTTTAAAAAATATAAATATCATTTGTATAAAATTTTAAAAGCAGTAAATAATTAAACATTAAAAATATATATTACATAATTAAATAAAAAAATAATTAAAACTATTTTAATAAATTTTTAACAATATAAGTTAAACATACAACAAAATAGCATAATAAATTAATAAAATTATAAATAATAATGAGCGATTATAGTATAAAAATTATTAAATAAAAGTAAATTATTTGTATTAAAATTATTAAATTTTTATTATGTATGTATAATTAAATAATTTTTTAAGTTAATATTAATTGTTGAAAAAGATATATAATAATTAGAAATTAAAAATAATTAAGTCATTTAAATTTTTAATGAAGTTAAAATGGAATGAAATAATAAAGTGAATGAGTTCAAAAATCTCTATCTTATATTAAATGAAAAATTTAATTGATGTGACTGATTAACCATTGGATAGCTGAAGTAAAATAAGTCATTAATATTAAGGATAAGGTACAATTTTTGCCCTTAATGTTTACGCTGAAGTTCGCATATGCCCCTCAATTAAATTTAGGACCAATTAAACTAAAAATTAACATTATTTTTCATCCAAGCCCCTCTATTAACGACAGTTTATTTTCGATTATAACACCATTAGCTTATCAAGTCGTGAAACTCAGATAATAAAAACTCTTTGAACCAAAAGACTTTTTTGCCGCCTCTATTAGATTATCAGGTGAGCTGCATATGAAATCATAGCTGCCTCCATAAGAGCATCGGGTAAGCTATAGCCAATTCCCACTATCTTGGTTGCAGTGGTTTGTCTTTTGTTGTGCCTCCCAGATTATCATCGTCAATTCCTATGCATTGCATTGACAGTGAGTTGTGGTTGCTAGCCAACATTGAGAGATAAAAGAGAAATAAGAGAAAAATGAGGAGAATGAGAAGGATAGACACGTGAATTTAAGAGAAAAAGACAGAGAGAACTCATGGCTTTGTTCAAAAAAACAAAAAAATTCACAGCTCTAATGAATTAGTTTCTTTATCTTTTTATATCTTGATTCAAAAATTTCCAAATCAGTTCAATCAGATTCTTTATCTCTTGACTCCAACTCAAAATTCTCTTTTTCTTTCTCCTTAAATTTTGATTCATTGCAGAATTGGTGGGTATTTTTTTTTATGGCTTTTGAGGTTGGTAAAACTCACCATTTTTTAGGAATTGAGTTGTGGGTGCTGAATTGAGTTTGTTCCGCCAAGACAATAAGTAAGAATATTAATAAATCATCTAAATAATGTATTATATCCCAATAAATTACTGGAGATTTTTCTATACTTATTTAGTTTGAGTACTCTTAAATATTGAATTTGATTTATAGTAATGCTCACAACGTGTTTGACAAAATGCCTCAACCATAGTTTTTTTTTTAAAAAAAAAAACTGTCAAGTTTAGAACAATATTAGTTTCCAATGTGTAAATTATAAATTTGTAATATTTTTTCTTAACACAAAAAAAAAACTAAAAAAATCTAGATAACAAAAAGGATGGAAGAGAAAAGTGATAATAGAGTCAAGAAACAAAATAGAACAAACTTGAAATAGAATAGAGTTACTTTTTTAAAAGAAAATAGATTGCATTACAGTTCCTAACAATAAAAGAAAAGGAGATAAAGCTAAACGAAGCATCAAGCAATTTAATATCCTGCACCAAGGTCCCTAAAGGTGATAAAGGAATTTCTTGACATTTAATAAGTTGTACTGCCATTAAGCAATCACTTTCAACCACAAGATGCGTAACACCAAACTCCACAGCAATGGATAAACCATGAAGAATAGCTAGCAACTACTTGAGCATCCGAAAGCATCGAAATATGCTTCCCTGCAGAAAAACAAACCTAACAAGTTGAATCTCTAATGATAGCACCTATTGCTATGTACTCTGAGCCTTACAGATAGCAGCATCAACATTTGATTTGAGCAGGGGTTTCTTTGGTGAGTGCTATCTGGCTCAGGTATATATGATTAACCGTATTTGAATTATGGTTTTTTTTTTTTTTTTTTTTTTTTTTGTAGAAACTTGATAGTTGATGATCGGCAAACAATTGGTTTCGTGCTCAACAAAGCAACTGTTAATGGCGCAGCCAGGGCAGACGGTGGTTGGAGGAGCAGTAAAGTCGAAGTTTCTATTGCGGGTGAGAGGAATTAGATAAGAAGAAGAAGACGACGAAGAAGAAGATTTGGTGG
>CATIWM010089034.1:0-10959 GCA_949671775.1 Mallotus repandus | reverse complement strand
AAATATCTCTTACACCTTCATCATTAGGAAGACAACTTGCATGCCACCTAATAACTTAGTTAAGAGTGTAATGTATATACAAATATCTAATATGTGTAGAAAATAAATATAGATATACCTTAAGCACATCTCATGAGTTTGAACCATGTATACTTCTCTACACATCCCACTAACCTTTAATGCCCTATAAGTCAACAAAACACACCCAAATGTGTAAAGTTAGCCTAACAAGCCAAAATACTTATATATCAATCAATAGACTTGGGCTTGGTTATTGGGCCAAGCCCAATCTATAGATCAATGGGCCTAGTTGATGGACATATGCCTTTTAGATTGGGCCAACACTTGGCTCAAATCCTGTTCCATCACTTGGCTCAAAGCCCGTTCCATCAATCTAATGGGCCTTAGGTTGATGGGCCTTAGAGATGGCCAACTCTTGGCCCAAGCCCATTCCATCAAATTAATGGGCCTAGAAAAGGTTAATGGGCTTTGGATTAATTTTTGAGCCTGGGCTCATACACCTTGGGCCATTAATCCAAGTCCATAAGGAAACAACATATACTATTTATTTAATACTTTAATTAATATCTCATATTAATCAAGTATTTAATAATAAAACTCTTGGTGGAATTAGATTTCATGATATGCTAGAATCATTGCTCAAATCCAAGAGGAAAATTCATACCAAACTTGGAAGGCACATATCTAGTCAACACCATCTTATTGAGAGGAGCTGCGAAATTGATGGATTCTAAGGGGAATGAGATCTCAAAACAGATCACTGTCGATCACTGGAATAAATACTATTTCTAAAAAAACAAAAAAATAAAAAAGAGAAGAAAAAAAAGAAGAGAGAAAGATAAATCAAAACCCTCATTAAGTCGAAAACTTGAAAAAGGCGGCTTAGGCAAAAGTTAGCCTACTTCTCCCTGAGTTGAAAAACTGAAAAAGGGGAGCTTAGGCAAAAATTTAAGGATTTCCGCTAGGTTGAAAACCCGAAAGGGAGGGCTAGAAAAAAATTAGGAAAACAACAGGAAAAGTACTTAATTAGATTACCTAGAAAGGCTAGCTAAGAACAGGGGTACCATCAATTGAAATATGAACAAATGCATTAGTGCCTCTTTTAAATATTTTCAGTAAATAAGTAAATGTCTATTGAATCTTGCAAGTGTATTTATGAAATTGTTGTGCATTACTATCATCTCTTTATGCTCATCAAACATGCTAAGTATAATTTGCATTCTCTTACCCCATATGTGTACTTATACTTTCTCATCAGTTATATGACTTTTTCAAATTACAAATCATCATTGGCAAACCTTGAAGTTGAAGAGAGGTATCACAACAATAAGAGCATAGTTAGGGGTGAAAATCTCCAAAAGGGGATCGACTAGGCAAAAAAGGAAAAAATAAAAAGAAAAAGGAGAGAAATAAAAAATACAGAGCCTAGTTTGGTGTGAAAATCTCTGCAAAGGGGACCTCCTAGGCAAAAGAGGGAAAATAAAAAAGAATAAAAAAAGAAAGAGAAAGAGATGAATGATAAAGCAAAAAAAAGGCAAGTGCATATACAAATAAGACAATCATCATCCGGATACAATAATCATACAACAAGAGAGAATGATACAAGCACAATACAAGGGATAAATGCCTAAAATAATAACCAGAGTCAAAGATGTTGAGAAAATAGTACATACATCCAAACCGCCTCTACAACTAAAGGCCTGCTCTTAGCCTTTAAAATAAACTCGTCAGTCATAGATGCCGCATGAGCATAATTGTTGCATCCTCTAAATCCTCTTCCACAATAGAGACTCAAGAGGCACCTTCATCACCTTTATCATGCATAGAGAGCTCCCACTCTAACACTTGCTAGTGAGTCTTAGTGTGATATTGCTGCATAAAGAAAAATACTAAATCATGTCATGCATAAATACATACATGCATTTGTTCATTTTATAATCAAAGGAAATACCACATAAGAAAAAAAGCAATACCAACTTCAAACCATAGTACTCCATAAAGTAATGTAGAGCACTGGCGATGCTAGCATACAATGACTCCACCATAGAATGAGGGATCTAAGGAGATCAAATCAAACAATAAGCCAACAATAAAATGAAAAAAATAATAACCTGATGGAGATTAAAGGAACTGACGTGAGTCATCCACTGAGGAAGTAACCTCACTAGAGGAAATTTAGGTGTTGGCAATGGATAGTCGCCAAACCATGAGTAACTATCAACCCCTGTATGATAGCAATAATAGGATTAACAATGTTCTTGCTCACCATATCCTCAGAAGTGGCCCTACCGGCATGAGAATCACCTGCTCCACTGTCAACCTCCTCACCAATAGTAGGAGATATAAAACAAGTCTTCCTACGCTGCGGGTGATAACTTTGGACTAATAAAAATCTTAACTCATTATCCTTCTAGTTTATTTTTAACAAATTTTCTTTCCAAATAATTACAGGAAAGTAAGAAGTAAAAGCATGAATCAGTGCATGAGACATCGCTTAAGAAGGATGCTGAGAAGGGCAAGCAGTAGGAGCACTCGTACAGCACGATCACAATAACCTTGTCTAATAGGGGGAGCAAACTCTTTAATGACAGCAAAATCAATTGAGGAATCAAAACCTCAATATAAGAGTGACTTAGGAACTCTGAATACACCTCTCCTGACTCACCCAGCTAGTGCTTATATGAACTCAATAACGATTAGCTCGTATCCCGAAAACATGGAACCAAGTGGGACATAGGAACTCTCCTCTTAGCAGGACCATCCTACCATTGAAAGACGTGTTCCGCCAAGTACCATGAGCAGTCAACTGGTCTAGTTAATACGACCATTGAGCGAGTCAATCTCCAACCTTAAATCATATCAAGAGACCACGAGATCTCAAGTAAAGCCCACTATCAGGGATAAATATGCTAAAAGGAAAAGTGTTCAGTTTCACAAAAAATAACAGAGCTAGAAAGCTACAAAAGACTCAAAGCATATAAGGTCAAAAGTCAAACTCCTCAAAAGCGTTTGAGTTATAAATGGGGACTCTATCAAATCCCTAGTCTGATCTAACCAGACTCAATATCGAGGAAAGGTGACCTCGGTCCACCTCCTCATAATTGGGCGAGGAAGGATGCTAAATTCATAGGCCCAGATCTGCAAAAGCATAAGTTAGTGGAGGAACACAAAAGCAAAAAATATGAAATCAATAAATAAGAAATGCAACTCACATCAACTACCATCTAACAACCGCACAACCTTTAGGTCCCTCGATTGGCCACATCTAATCCTTGATACAAATAACCAAGAACTGTAACACCCCAGCTATACTCAAGAAGTCTATCCAAATTTCAAAGAAGAGGCACCAACCACAATGCACCAGTGTGCGAAAGCTTTAGGAAGAAACTACACTCAATAAGTAGAATAAAAAATAGCTAGCGAGCTGCTCAAAATTCACCTCAGTCTTAGTGAAATCCTTATAAACTTCCTCAATAAACTTGGAATAGCGGACAAGAGCACTCCATCCATCCTTCCTCATCAATGAGCATTTGAAGAGCTCAATGGCCCACTCATCAATAGAGGCTAAAGAAGTGTAAGTTGCTGCACTAAAAGGCACTGACTATTGGGTTTCATGATACAAAATGTGGTAGAAAATTAAGAATTTAATCACAAACCCAAACCAAGATCCATGTATTTCTATTAATCGATTGAGTTAGGGTTTCCATAAACCTTACCATGGATACAAGAACAGGCAAGATTGTTGGAAGGGAGAGAGGGGTTCACACCGGTGACACCCTACCTCGAGCTTTTACTTATTTTTTGCCGGATTGAGGCATCGCTAAAAATGTTCTCCATAAGTATCCACACGAACAGCCTTTGATCAAAAAAATATATGCTAGCACCTTCTTCTTGATTGTCTCACAACTTAAGAACTCTGTGTTACGTTTTCTCAAATGAGAGAAAACAAAATTATATGGCAGAATAAAAAGTGTGTGAAATCCTAGAGAATATGTTATATTTATAGACCTCTCAATTAGGGCTTCACTTACCAAAACTAATTTTGGTAATTTCTCACTTACCAAAACGGTTTTAGTATATTCCACTCATTCCATTTTTTATTTTATTCAAATATCAAATCAGAAATAGCTTCCTATTTATTTAAGATAACAATTACCTTAAATAAAATATATAAATATATATATACACACACAATTTTATATTTATTTATTTCCACATGATTTTTCTAAGCTTGGTAAACCTATATTCATTTTGGGCTTGTTCTAAGTGCGTGACCCTGTAGGTTCACATAACATTGGCAGTGGGCTTAGAATCCCAATTTATGACCTACAAGTCATAAGTGGTCTCTAACAAGACATTATAACTACCCAAGTTATGTAAAGGTCGATAATCTGACATAACCTAATTTACAATGAATATTGTAGTCCCTTTATCACATGATATCTTGATTGAATATAAGGCATAATTTATGTCATCCTTATAAAATTCATTCATATTATTTCTTAATTCCAAGTAGACTGAGAATGATAACTCCTTATCAATTCATTTTACCATGGCCATGCATTTTCCTCAGTCTATCTTATCAAGGGGCCCATAGATATCTTACTCAGATTAAATGAGGGACAAATTCCTTCTTAATCATTCACATTCCTCACATAACTCATTTCATATCCAACAACAATCTGTTTTATCATCCTGTTAAAGACAATGTTAGAATGTTTCAAAATACAAAATAATTATGTAGAAATCCATGGTGATTTTAAGGTCAAAGGACTAAAATAATATTACTATGATAAGAATTACTTATGACAATTATCCAAGTAGTATTCTCATAGTGGGTCAATCCAGTACATCATTTCTCAAACAAGTACCTATGAGTTGAAATAATATCTCATATTCATGATTAATAAAACATACTTATCAATCAATACCATACTAGCCTTAATTCATTATTATGACTAGGGATAATTTAAATAGAACTCATATTTAATCTAAGGGTTTTACTATCAAGTCACAACTTGATGACCTTAGGAAGAATTGACTATTCAAGCAATTATCATAACATAAAATGATAATGAAAATGCCTCTTTATTAATAAAATGATAAAATCAAAACATAGTCATACATGATTGACTTAGTGTATATCACTAACATCGACAAGCCACTAAATCTCAAGCTAATGATAGCTACGAAATCAAGAGGGATGATCATTATCTCCCTAGAAGGAAGATGGAATGTGTAGGTAAAGTCCATCAACCTTTTTACTAAAGCAGTGATGGAGACTTAACTAGACTTGCTGGGGCCCATATGCAAAGCGGCTATAATGCCATCGAAGCCGAGAACAACTATCCTATCTGTCGCATATGTTGGCAATCTTTAATAATACCGAGTCATAGTATTGATGTTATTGGTGGCCTGATGACCTTGTCAGGCTACAAAAGTAGGAGGAAAATTCTGCAATAAAATTTCAAATCCATACACACTAAGGACATTTACATGTTTCCTTCTTACAGAAAATACGAGAACAATTAAAAAAAAAGCAAATAGCCTGACCAAGATTCATGACAACAAAACAACACAATGAAAAATAATAAAGCATAATACAATCAAGACATAACAAGCTTACAAGTACAAAAAATAGCCTACGATAACTCCAACAAGAGTTATAATAACAACTATAGTTATAGAAAGAGCTACAACAACAACTACATAAACAAGAAACACTATATGGTGAGAGTTACACAATACATCAAATGTTACAGTTACAATAAGAGTTACAATACAATAAAAGCTATAGCTACTATAAAAGCTACAATATAGTAAGAGCTACACAATACAGTGACACATTCATCTTTTTACCCAGTAAGTTATAGTGGCACATTCAGCTTTTTGCCCGATCCCTAAGTGGGTTATAGTGGCATTTTCCCTCCTAACATCAAAGTGGATATTAGTGTCACCTTAACACTAAAGCAAGCATTAAATACGACACCAAAGTGGGTGGTCATTGTTTTTTCATGTACTTGCTTACATTTCATACACTTAATTGAATATCACTATCATGTGATTGTCTCATTTTTCTTGAATCCCAAAATTGCATTTTTGCATGAGTTAAAATAACATTTTTGCATGAATAAAAAATTGCATCACTATCATTCTTGCATGATTCCTAAACATACATTCATCTGCATGAGTACAAAATTGCATCATCTCAAATTTAGATTTGCATTTTTGTATTTTATCTCACATGACACCTCAAAAGGTCATATCAACATAAGCAATGATAAGCCAAACTTCCAAGACTACATGGCACCTCATCAGGTAAGTATCCTATCTTAAAACTTAATATTTTTGCATCTTTGCATTTGCTTTACATGTGTTGACATCATCATCAGCACACTATGCAATACATGCGAAGCAGGGTGCTACTATCATACCTTTAATTTGATTATCCCAAAATTGGTCCAATGATGATAATAATTTGCAAAGTAAGTTAAAGAACATGAGTCATTATTGCTTAGGAGTATGCAACCCTCAAGTGGAGTATAGAACCACATGAACTCTAGTATGAACTCTCGAGATAATGAGTTTATTATTGACTTGATTGATTAAAATATGATTCAATAAATTAAAACCTTAGAATAGCAAGTTACAAGTTTAAAGTGATCATTGTGAAAGCACAATAGCTTGAATGTGCAACTCGATAAATTGAGACTCGCATTACAAAGATTGGTTCGAGATATTCTAAAACCGATGATAAAATCATTGAATTGAAAGTCCAAAAATTTCCAGGGGACCTTGAAAACCTCAAACCAAGTCAACCAAACATTGAAAAGTCCAAAGATATGAAAAAATTTGCCCGCATGCATGCAGGTGTGCATTTTGCATGCCCATGGGCACAACATGCCCACCCTAGCACACAAAGGGCACACACAAAAACTTGTGTGCGCACTCCATATAATATGTGTATTACACACCCATACGTGTTGAAATTGCATTGAAAAATGCTTCAAATTTTTATTTCTTAACACATACACACATACCAATTTTGCATACTCACATGCATAGCTTGCGCATCCAAGCGTGCATGAGCTCACATGCATTTGAGAGACGTCCCTGTGTCTGTAAATAATACCCTCCACCTCATTTTCAAGGGGGCCTTTTCAAAACAGATGTTGTTACTCTATTGAATTAAAGGCTTAATGACTTCCAATTTTTAAGACTATGAGCTCACATTCTCTACACCTTTCTTAGGATTTAGACCGATTTTCAGCCAAACTTAACCTTATCTTTGTCAAACCATGCTCTAAAGGTAATAACACATGCATTTCACATGATTTCAACATATATTTTATTGAGGATAACTCGTGAATCACGAAATAAGCACTTCTAATCTCCTAAAAATGAGTTTAGTCATCTCTTTGAGGACCAAACAATCATTTTTATATGTTTAATTTTTTCTAAATATTACATCTTCTTTTATACTCCAATTCTCATTTTTATTTTATTATGGCCAACAAATTATGAACTTGTTGTGATTTGTGTGGTGACACTAGCAATATTGCTCGCTATCTACATAATAACGAATTTGCTTTCATTTTTTTAAATTGTCATTTTGCATTTTCTAGTTTCAAAAATGTGAAAATCATAAAAATATCATTTTTACAATAAGAATTGCATTTTTTATAATTTTTATAACATTTTAGTATTTTCTTCATTTTAAAATCATTTTCTGCATAAAAATTGCATTTTGACATCAAAATATGCATTTCTTCATCATTTTATGCATTTTATGTGAAAAATAATCATTTTCGCATAAAGTCTTCATTTTGTCTTCAAAAATATTAAATTTATCATCTTTTGCATTTTCCTTGCATTTTTTCTATCAAAATTACATTTTGACATAAATTTTGCATTTTTAACATAAAAATCACATTTTTAGCATAATTTTGCATTTTTGTGGCATTTTTAGTGTAGAAATATCATTTTTAGCATTAAAATGGTATTTTGACACAAACTTACATTTTTATGTGAAAAATCAGATTTTTCACATCAAGTTCTTATTTTTTATTCTAAATATTCATTTTCGCATCCAAATCATCATTTCACATGCTATTCGCTTTTTTGTCATTTCATAATAAAAATTATCATTTTGGCATTCCAAGGTTCTTCCTTGATGTCTAAAATCATCCTTTTCATGTCCTGGCATCAAAACTACATCTTTATTGCAAAAATCACATCTCTAGGCTAGAGCCACTTCTTTAGGTCCCATGATTATCAACATTTTAATTTATAGTCAGTTCAATAGTTTTCATCATTTTCCTATCATTTAGAATAAACATTCTATCAGTAACTATCATTTCACATGATTCTAGCATATTTCTTGTAAGTGCATGTATAATAATGCTTTTATTTGCTTTGTTGATTAAGTGAACATTTCAGGCTTTAAGCTGCTTGTTCGAGTAAATGGATAAAGTGCATATGATTATGCTAACCTTTGTTTTGTAGGTGTATTCTAGATCTAGGGCAAGATTTACATTTTTTACGCATTTTTTCTTTCAAATAATTTTACTATGAAAGTGATGTAAATAATTAATTTTTTTACTTTATGTCTACTACGTGCTATGTGTATGTGCAAATATATAAACTGTCATTAAAGTGGTAGTGTCATTTATCTAATTTTGATTGTCCCCAAAAGAGTCAAATGATGAAAGCAATTTCCTGAATGTGAGAGTTTGTTCATTCTTACTGCCTCTGAAGTGTGTTAAAGTCTAAAGAACTTGAAATTCCCAAAATTGAGCCTCCAAAGTATGAAATTGATCACTGAAGCATTAAGTTGGACTTCGATTTCACAAAATATGAACTCTCAGAATGATAAGTAGCTCATGTCGAGTAATCGTTGCTCAAAACATGCAACTCATCAAATCGGTGTTTGTCTCGTAAGATTGAAGCTGAACTTCATGAAAATAGGAGCTGATTTTAACAAAATGAACATAAAAAACATGTCTAGAAGGCCCGAAAACCTTGAAAAATACTATGAAAACACTAAAAAAGGCCCAGAAAAAGCCCTAAAAGTGACATATGTGCATACTGCAGTGCGTGTTCATGCGATCGAGCGCGAAGTTTATGCGCTTAACAAAGGCATGTGTGCTCCAATATGCGTACGCACGCACAATGCTATGTAAATGCACCCCTAGACACGCATTGTCATGCACAAAAACCCATTTTTCTATAAAATATTGGTCTCTACCTCCCATTTTAGGGGGGCCCTATACACACATAATGAAACTCTATTAGTTTGAAGGCTCAAGACTCCCATTTTACACACTTTTAGCTCATTCACTACATTTTTCTTAAGATTTTTAGACGAACTTAAACAAAACCCACCCATACCATTGCCAAAGCATGCTTCAAAGGTATACGAACTTGCACTCTACACGTCATTTTCAACCTCTCGATGAGGACAGTTTGAAAATCCCACGAAGCTAAAGCTTCAAAACTTAAAAAAAAGCTCAGTCAAATTTGAGGACCAAACAATCATTTTTGCTCATTTACTTTTCCATATTGCATTTTTACTTTATTGCCGCTAGCGGTTGAGAAATTCTTGTGATTGAATGGTGAGACTAGCAATTTGCATACTGATTGAATACTTTTTTTGTTTTGCTCATAATAAACTCTTGTTTTGCATCTCTAGTTATGAAAAGTGAAAATCACAAAAGCATTACTTTTACATCAAATCTGAATCTTTTTCACTATAAAAATCATATTTTTATAATAAAGTTCACATTTTTATCATAATTTTGTATATTAAGAATATAATTATTGTCTTTTTCATAAAGCTTACAACTTTATTTTCAAAATACAAAACTTATCACATTTACATTTTTGCATATTTTGACATAAAAATCATATCAAAACATTCACTTTCGCATCATTCATGCAACTTAAGTGAAAAATCATAATTTTTCACATAAAGTTATCATTTTGCATCTAGTGAATAATGAAAATAACATTTTTATGCAAAATCATCAATTTTGCATCTTCTAATAAATCTGTCACTCGACACAGATAAATTCATTTTTATTGCACTTACGACTGCATCCTTGCATTATAATTACACCTTTTCACGTAAAATTAAGTATTTTCTCTCACTCTGCATTAAAATGCATCCAATAATGTAAAAGGTCACATTTCTAAGCTAGAGCCTCCTTCAAACGGTCCAGTGATGCAATCATGCATTTTGCTCATTTTTCTCATCATTTAAGTAGTGATTTACTATTTCAATAATCATTTCGTTTTCATTTCAATAACCCTGTAAGTGCATATGATCACACACATCTATGTGCTCTTCCAAATGAATGAATGCTTCATTATTATTTGCTATCTTAATGGGCGAATGGATGGAATCGCACATGGTTGTGCTAATCTCTATTTTATAGGTGTATTCCTAGATTAGAACTAGATTTACATTCCCGCTTTCTTTTCTTTTCAAAAGTATTTTATTAGGAAAGAAATTTAAATAATCATTTCTTTATTTTTTGTTATTCATTGCATGTGAATATGTATATGCAAAATGTCATCACCGAAACTAAAGCGTCGTAGTAGCCACACGTTGAATGTTATATAATTAGAAATGACCAAAAACTAGATGCGATCTTTTGAACCCTGAACTATATGATCCCTATTTACCTTGCATAAGCCCGATGTGCAGGGAATGATAAGAATAATGAAGCGGGTCAAATTGTATTACCCTAGTCTCTAGGACTTAGTATAGAGCAGTAGGGTGTCGAACACTGGGAGTTCGGCAATTTTGTATTAATAGGATAAATACTTAGATGGATAGGCAAACCAAATTGAAATAGGAATAATAATTCAAACAAGAATAAAACTTAAATATTAAGTAATAAAAATCTAAATACTAATTAACTACTAAGAATATAA
>CATIWM010089015.1:0-24650 GCA_949671775.1 Mallotus repandus | reverse complement strand
TAGAGACACAAAAGAGAGAAACACACACACAAAAATAAACCCAAGTGTTCTTGTAAAGAGATTAAATTAGTGCAAGTTTTATGAGCGTCATTTGAGAGGCTACTTGCATCTAATCCAATCTAAGCAAGAAGGTGATTTGTTGGAGCTTTGGTGTTTCAAGCTAGAGGCCTAACATTTGGGAGGCTAGAGCATTTGATTTAAAAGGTGAAACCAACTACATCAAAGCTTATAGATAACTATTATGGTCTACATCAAGCTTAGGAGTTTGTAAGTATTCCTAAACTTAGAATTCCTAGGTTGATGTTTGTATATATTATTTGCCATTTAGCTATATGTAAAATATAAAATGGATCTATGGGAAAGGATATCTTCATGTTATGAAGGATTATACCAGTGAAAATTTTAAAATTCACCCTATTTAAGGCTTGTGCTCACCACACTTGAAAGTTGCATAATCGTTTCCTTACACTGGCTGGATATTGGTGGCCCAAAACTAGTTGTTTAGCCTTTCAGACCGGCTGTTGGAGGCCCCAAAATTGGCTCTTAAAGTGGCAAATATGGTTTTTCATCCCACTTCATTCCAAATGACTCCGATGATGGTTTTTAAGGGTTCATACTTGTTTGAGTTTGATTCTAATCCTTCCCTAAGATCCTAGGATGATGGAATTGAAGTATTTCAACATATTTTTCTATTTTTAAATGATTTTACATTATTTTTCATTTTATTTCTTAAAAATCGTTTCCAAAGTGCTTTTAAGTGTGATCCTTAATCTTGTTTTGGTTGGGTGATTGTGATAGTGTTTGTTGATGTTTATATGACTTTTAATTGAATGTTTTGTTAATTTTCTTTGTTATATATGATTAATTTTTATGTGAATACATGTTTTAGCCTTGATTAATGTGTTTTATGCATGTTTGTTGATTGATTGTGCGTAATCATGCTTTTACTATTGCTGAGATATAAATATGCATACTTTATGTCCCAATTTAGGGTTTTATCATTTGTGAGTTATTTTGGTTATGTTTTTCATCATAGATCATTATTTGTTCATTTTATGAACTTTGTGTTTATTTAAGAGCATTAATGCCCATGGCTTATATGCTTGACGATTATTGCTGTCATTTTCATACAAGTACTTCATTTATGTGTCTTTATTTCAATTTTAGAGTCTTGAGAGTCTTTTTTTTATATTCCATACTTTGATTGAGTCCATTTTGTGTTAATATAAAGTTTATATGTTAAAGTATAGCTTTTAAATGCTATTTTGATCATGTTTAATGGTTTTAACCTCATGAAAGTCTTACTTCTTGTCATTTCATATCTATTTCACATTTAATATTATGTTCTTATTTCTACTAAGCTTTTCTCCACTCTTATATATGCTATACTACTATTCTCTACATCTCCCTCAATTTCTCTTACATTATTGCATTTTCAAGCAGTCATGTGCTTTATAAATATCATGTGCTTGATGTATATCACTATCATGCATGTGCTCATTTTTAGATCCTATGGATGTATACTTGCATGCTTCTTGAATTTGCATCGTTTTACATGCTTCCTGAATTTGCATTATGCATCATACTTTGCATGCACCCAGGATTTATTTAATGCTTGCATGAGCATGCATTGCATTAGCATCATCCATTGCATTATATATACCTCTTGCTATCAATCTCAAGATCTCAATCTCAAGCTACTAACTTTACTAACTTCTACTAACTTATTTATAACTTTTATTTTCATTTGTTATTTTAATTATCAATATATGATTGATGTTGTTATATTACCAATTAGCATCTCAATCTCTACACTTAACTCTCAATTTTCTTTATTTTTATGCCTTATTTATGTTCTTGTTATTTTTGCATTTTATGTGTAATCTCTACTCCTACTCCTTTATTTATTTGCTTTAATTTGTAATTTTATTATTACATGTCCTTTTTTATATCATTTATGCTTTATCTTATCAATTTTATCAATTTTTCCATTTATTTTTAATGTTTAATTTGTACTTTCTTTGCTACTAGAAAGCAGAAATAAACCAAAACTGTTTTTTGCTCTTTTGTTGGGTAGTTAATTTCTTATTAATAAAATGGTATCTTTTGCATTTATGTTTCAATTCCTTTTCAATAAATAAATCCTTTTTCATTTTCTGACTTTTTATTTAAATATGGAATTTTACATCTTCCTTAATAAAAATTGAGCATTTTCTTAAATATTTTATTTTCCATTTTTCATATTATTAATAAATATTGTGCTTTTATGTGATATTTGTGATGTTTTTACTTTTGTTGATCTCAAAAACCATCCAAATGCAAGGATATGGATCACAATTTCCTTTATTTATTAGTTTTCCAAATAAAATAATTTGATTATGTGGTCAATAATTCATGATGTAGGAATATTCATCCAAGGTACAAAATTGACATTTTGAGGCCTAACTTGATGGAAACTCATGTTGTGAATTAATGGTTCATGTAATTAATCAAATGATAGTTTTAAATGCTTTCCTAAAATCTTTTTTATTCATTTTCAAGCACTTTTCATTTATTTAGACTTTTTAAGCTATTTTTCTATCAAAATTCTCAAAAATATCCATTTTAATTTCTTTTTGAAACAAAATACATTTTTAAAGCATTTTATTACCTTTATTTTGGTTTTTAAAGTTATTTTCTTTCATTTTTCAAATAAAGTGTTTTATTGCCTCGGAACTTGGAATATAGAGCAATTATGGAGAGGATATTTGCGAAATGTGTTAGCCATTCTCAACTCCCTTCTCTTTAATTTATTTTAATTAATTTCTTTTATTTCTTTTATTTCTCTTATTTCATTATTTAGCATGCATATATTTGTTCATAACATGACTTTGCCATAATTACTATGCCTTGTATTAATTATTTGCCTTTTATTGCTTTATTTGCATGGTGTTATCATATATTATGCCATATTTGTATGATATTACCATGACATATAGATTTACCATGTTTACATGCTTTCTTAATTTTCATGTTTATAATTCTATATTATATTTTTATGTTATTAAGCCATGTTTATACCATGTATACCATGTTATGTACATTAATTTAGCCTTTATTATGATCATACATCATTCTACCAAATTCATGCATCATTTTATCATGCTCTTTTATGCTTGTGTGTATATATTATGTGTGCATTTGCAAGTAGTTGATGTATAATAGTATATAATTCTTAGAAGCATTGTACATAAAGTAAGGTCGGCAATGCTTAGCATTCGGGTGGTATGGAGATGCCTCGAACAAAAGAACCTAATCCCACTGACATCAAAATCTAAACCTAATGCTTTATCTAATGGGCGAATGCGGTTCCAAGTAAGAGATTCAAGTTTGCCTAAGTTCCTAAAACAGACAATTTCTTGGTGATACGGAGTGGAGATTCCCTTTTTTCTCCTGCTTGAGTGGAGGGTTATAAGTGCATTTATGCCATCCCTAAGCTCTTTTAGTACTCCCCTCACCACCCTCTATTTTCCTGTAATAAGAAAAAAAGGGTTAGTGATCCAAAGAGTGCCGAGTCGGACCCGCTGGCTTCCATAATGGCGATTCCACTAGGGATTGAGATGTTGATCCCAAAGTTTATACTTTACTTCTAATTATATATACTATTATATACCAACTTGCATCACGACACTTATCACACATGCACAAGCCTAATAACCCCGATGGTGTCAAATTATGATTCACCATGACTCTACTCTGCTCATGGGTTGATTAGTTTGACATTGTCATATTTAGCCTTAACTCTGTTAAAGAGATGCTACCGGGCTCATTTGACCAGAGTCTATAACTCAAGTCCTAAAGGGGGTAGTTTTCTCTTGAGTTTGTAAAAGATGTCGAGCCCCTCTAACCTTGGCCTGTAACTCAAGTTCATAATGGAGGTAATCTCGCTAAAGAAACCCTTGGCCTTTTACCCTGACTAGCCCATGTAGTGACCCTAGAAACTTCCACTAGGATTGTACCCGATATTGTATGTGCTTGCTAATTTATGTCTATATGTTGTATTTTGATTTAAACTGAGTCCTTGGTGACATGTATATCTTATATTGCGCTAACTAAGAATTAAGTTAATCATATTTAGACTTTATATACCCATTTGGACATGGAAGGTCCATGCGAACCAAGTTAGTCTATCATGACACATTTATTACATACTGTTTGTTTGTTATGACCCAAAATAGTTTACAATATTTAGGTCATATGTCTAAAACATTATGACTCTTATGGTTATGATAGCTTGACTAATTTGCTAAAACTTCAAGGTCCGAATAGGTATGTCTTGTCTGAAAAGAAAACTTGAGATATCTTATTAAACTAACCCTAGTTGTGGGGATACCATGTTCATAAGGTTATTATGATATCCTATGTTTTCATTAACTTGAATATAATCATTAAAGTATAATCTATCTATATTACCATTGCTCCTTTGATATCTTAACCTGATTAATCCTATGGAGCAATAGTTTTAGCCTCTATATATCCAAATAAACTAATTTGGAACTTATTATAATACAATCCAATGTACATAATAAGCTAATCTATGGTTTACATTTATGATTTGTTTGGATATATAAGGATTAAAATTCAGAGATTGTTATGTCCTAATAAACAAATATGGTTATCTCGATATCACAGCTCTACTCCAAAGGATCACTTGGTTTAATATATTCAAGTACCATGAAACTCTGTCTGAATCAAACCATGCATATAAACATAAATCATCCTTGTATGTTAGTTTTTCATTTTCGAGAGTCACGAGCTGGTTCATCTCCTTATGATGTTCTGGTAAGCCCTATCTAGGAAAGAAATTGAATGACCGTATGTGTGGGAGAGATATGGTTGGAAGGGACTCTATTTGCTCTTGTGTGTATTATTTATGGCTTTTTTACATTGCATATGCATTCATGCATTCATTCATTCATGCATACATGTATTCATGCATTCATTCATTCATGCATACATGTATTCATGCATACATGCATTCATGCATTACCACAATGCATGGATACATGCTGATACTTGTATAGTTATCATAAGTAATCCCCAAAGTGTTTCAATACTGCAGTTTGGTTAGAGGAGAGAAAAAGGCAAACTAGTTAAGTTTATTATGGAAAGCTCATCATAACATGTTAGAATGGAAGAAGTTGACAAGTGTTAGTTAATGAAAGGGTGAATGAGTACATTCAGAATAATCTGGGTCAGTTACCGTAAGCTGCTAAAGAAACTGAAAGACCTTCTTACAGGGCAATGCCACCTCCTCCATATCAAGGAGAGGCTACTAAAGAAGAAGTTGTTGTGGTTGATGGTCAAATTAAGGCTTATGAGGCTTGGAATACACAGTCTAAAGGATAAGCACTGGTTATGGCTAATCTAGTTGATGAGGAAAAGAAAGTGATGATGGAAGAATATGCTCAGATTACTAAATAGCTTCAAAGGTTGTAAACTCAAGTGAAATAGGCTTGCACAGGTTTTAACATTGATAAGTTATGTACATTTGGGAATCTTAATCTCCCACCCAAGTTCAAGATGCCTGAGGTGACTAAGTTTTCTAGCATTGGTGATCCAAAGTTACACCTTTAGCACTACAAAGCTATGATGTCCACTATTCCAAGATTAATGGATGAAAAAATGTGGGGTTTGTTGTCATTTTCTTTACATGGCTCAGCTCTCATATGGTATCTTCGACTTGATAATACTATAAAAGAAAATTGGAAGGAAGTTATTAACCAGTTTCTTTAACATTACTCTTACAACACTCAGATTAAAGTCTCCTTGTTGGATCTACAAAGTTTGACTCAAAGGTTGAATGAATCCTTTATAAATTATATCACAAGGTTTAGAGAGAAAGCTGCTTATATGAGAAATAGACCGGGTGAGATTGATTAAGTCTGAATTGTATGGGAAAATGCTCAAGATTCTATCAGATAAGAAATTAGGTTTATGAGTATAAGATAATTTATAGATTTGTATTATGCTGGGGTTCAAGCTAAAAGGATTGCTAGATTCAGAAAACCTACACTAGTACAGAAGAAAGGAACCCAATCTTTATATGCTCTAAAAGCAGCTGTTGCTACTTCTTCTCTTGTGTTAGCAAATATAAAGCCAAGACAAATTTTCAAGTTTGCTATGTCATTATCTAAAGTGTTTGAAAGACTATGCAAGAGTGGGATTATGAAGCCATTAGAACCAAAGTCGTTGTCAAATACTCTTTCACCTAATCATAACCCGAAACAATTCTATAAGTACCATCAACAAGTAGGATATGACACTGGTACTTGTTTTAAACTTAGACATGCAATTCAAGACCTTATTGATCAAGGCAAGATTCTGAATCTACAACATGCTAAGCATGCACAAGAGGTTAAGAAGGTAGTGATGATCGAAGAAGAATGTATCAATGAAGAGTTTCTGATGAAACATTTTGAGCTAGTCAATAGCAGAAAAAAGGCTAGGGAGGAGGAAGATTATCAAAATCTTGATTAGCCAAGTCCTGAATTTGATTATGTTGTTACTTATAATCCACCAGTAATCTAAGTTCCTTTTGAAGAAGTAGTGCCACTAGATTGGGATTTTCTAGAACAACCAAATTATCATCAGGTTTGGGATACTCTAGGTGAACCGACAGGAAAGTTTAATTATTTGGTTAAGTATTCCAAGCTAGCATCTGCAGATATTTTGTTTGATTCAACCATTTCAAGTGGATGGGATGAAGAATTTAGTGATAATGAAAAGATGAATTCTTATGCTAATTATGTAAGTGATCATGTTTTTTGAGTTAGAAAAAATTTAGGCAATATACCTTCAAACTTCTAGGAACTGATGGAAGGAGAAGATTCCACTAATAAGGTAAATTTGCAGTTGGACTTTGCTGACTTATTGGAATTGTTGAGTAATGATGAGATGGATGTGATCATGTCACTAGAAGTGGGAAGTATTATCCAGATCCTCTTGTGCCACAAAAGGATAGGCCATCAATGCCAGATAAAGGAAAACATAAAATGTCCAAAAAGGAAGAAAAGGATATTGTTTTGAAGCAATTGAAACAGACAAAAGCCAATGCTAGTGTATATGATTTACTCGTTGCATCAAAGAAGCATATGGATGCTATGTATGAAGCTCTTGAGAACTTGTTGATTTCAATAGAATCTACTCCTGAAGAGTTGGTGATAGTAGTGGGTTTCAAAGATAATGCAAAGATTTCTTTTTTAGACAAAGACCTGACATATTTGAGGAGGAAACACAACAGAGATTTATATATCCAGGCTGAAGTGAAAGGTTTTATGGTCCCATGCATTATGGTTGATGATGGATCGATAATCAATTTCTGCCCTTTTAAAGTTTTGGAAAAGCTCAATATGACAAAGGAAGATCTTACTAAGTCTGAAAGCCTATGACGAGTCTAAGAGAGCTATGGATGGTACTTTTAAGACCATAGTGAAAACTGGGCTAATTGAAACTGTGGTTGAATTTGTTGTGCTCGATATCCTAATCACATATAGGTTACTTTTGGGATGACCTTGGTTCCATCCTCTAGGAGGAGTTTCTTCAAATCTCCACCAGAAGATCAAATTCCCTTATGATAGAGGGGTGATTACTATCGAAGCTGAATTAGAAATTGGTTATTTTATGGTTTATTCTGATATGGGTCCACCTGAATTTCAAGTTGTCTCTGTGTCTCATGATCTAGGAGATTCAAAGAAGGCTAAACTGCGGTTCCAGATGTTATAGCTACTATGGACACTGGGATTAAGCTTTCACCATTTACTACTATTAGTGTTGCAGAATTTATTTTGAACATTGTTACACTGGTTTACCATTTACTAGGGTACAAGTACCTTTCGACTGTTGTTTGTATTATCCTCATATAGATAGTGAGAGCAAGAGACATATTTCACAGTTATTGGGTCGCTCTTTTGCTTCACTTGGTTATCAGGGTGGAGTGGTGCTTGATACTCGAGGATATACGATGTTTGTCAGGACTGGACCCCTACCACTGATGTCAAAGTGGACTAGCTTACCCAATGTTTTCTTCTTTTTCTTCTTGGCTCATATGTCTTTTGTAACACTGAGAGTAGTGTGGACTTGTGCTTTCTTCTTGCTTTACATGATCGGGATGTTGTTTGCAGCTATCAACTAGATCAAAGGTGATCTCCCCAAAGTTAAAATGAAAGGTGTGTAGTATTTTGCCACCTCTCGATCAAGGTTCAAAGTCCAATAAGATTTCCAGTCTGACGAGACTCATATGAGTGGATGGATAGAAAGTCATCAAATCCTATTACTGAAATCCTTACTCGAACAACATTTGGAAGTTCTTCGTACCATGCACGCTCTAACCCAAGGTTTCTGTCACCTTTTATCAATGTTGCTTTATCTAACTATAAAAGCCAAAACACCCAGCACACAGCTATGCCTACAAGTTTGGGAACTGGCAGAGAGTAGGGCGCACAGTCGTCACAGTCGTGCATGTCAAGGTGCACAGCTGTGCGACCTACTTATCAGAAAAAGCTTCAAATTGTGCCCCATTTCCTACAATGAGGACATTGCTAATTTTAAGCTAGGGGGAGAAATTAAAAATTTTCAATTTTCAATTTTAATTTTTGATTTTAGTTTTTGATTTTCAATTTCAAATTTAGAAATTTAACATGATTGTGAGGTTGTCAAATGATATGGAAAAATTTGAAAGAAGATGTGAGGAAAGAATGAAAAAGTTGCAAGCCTAAATAGAAGAGCTTAAGCAACAAATTTTTCTATATCATAAGGTTGAAGGGACCAATTGAAGCAGCAATAGAGATTATCTTTCCATTCACCTCGCCTCCAAGTGCATCTAAATAAGGGAAGTACACTTTCCTTTTTTTTTCTTGTTTTTGCATTTTGTTTATGTTTATTTGTTTTTCTTTGAATAAATTAAACTCGTGCATACTGTTAGATTCATTTCACTTGAGTTTTTGAACCTATTCCTATGAAGAGTTTATTTCATCAGAGATGAGTTTAATGAGTAAGTGTGATAATATTCCTTTTATGTTTTGTTTTGATTTTTAAATTAGAAAAATGACTTATGGCTAGGGATTTTTTATTTTTAATGAATGTAATGCATACTGTTCCATTGAATGATAGAACTTGGATGCTTGACATTTAAGAAAGATGCTTGTAAGTAGGAATTAAGTCTCTTTTCTTAAGACAGTCTAGTTTATATGTATTTAAGCACCTATAAGCTTCTCTAAAAAAAATTAGATGGAGCATAAAACGCACTCATTAGGAGCTAAAATCTTAAATATGAACTCTCATCCTCCTTTTACTCCAATGCTCTATTATAGAGTAAGAGTATGCAAAGGACCCTTTTTAGAGATATCCACATTGGGTAGTGCAGGAAAGGTGGGGGATACTGAGATTAGGAAAACTTTGATTAAATGAGTTGAGTGCCATATGGTTGCATTACATATGTGAATTTTGGACTACCTAAGTATAGAGATAATTCCTATTTACTTTCATTTTTCTTGAGTGTTAATTGTTCATTTACATGAATTCATGGAAGAGTTTGCTCTTCACACGGTAAATGCTACATCTTTGACTTTGAGTTATTATTTTAATTTATAATTTTTAAGCTTTATATTAAAGGAAGATTAGAATGGTTAGTCAAGTTAAAACCAGCTGATGATTTTGATTCTTTATATAATGAGTTGTTCTCATGTTTTGCTTGGGGACAAGCAAAGACTCAAGTGTAGGGGAATTTGATGAGTGTGAAAAATCTTGTATTTTGATTACTCTTTTCTATGGGATTAGAATCTAATTAGTTGCATATTTAGTTAATTTAAAGATCTTTTATTTATTTTTCTTAATTTTGTTTAGTTGTTGGGATTTAATTGATTTTGTTGATTTTCAAGTTTATTTGGTTAATCTTTATTTAAATTTTTGAAATAAGGATGCATGGGAGGTATTTAAAGGATTTGAATAAGTCAAAGATAAGATTTGGAGGAAGCACAAGTCAAATCCCTGAAGAAAAGTGGAGTTTTAAAGGCAACTTGTTCCTGCGCAGCCACATGCTTGGGTGCGCACAACCATGCCTAAATGCTGGAAAGTCAACATAGCCACGCACACCCTATTGCGCAGCCACACAACCTGAATCAACATAAAGAAGACTGTTCTTATGTAGCCACGTGCGTGGGTGTGCAAGCTGTTATAATAACTTTTTAAATTTAAATTTTGAGCTGATGATTTGAGGAGATTTTATGGGATTTAAATTGTAACAAACCTCAAAGTTGATGGAGGTTGGAGGCTATAAATAGGGGGCCTTCATAAGAGCAAAAATAGTCTTAGTTTTTCTCTAAATTTTTACTTTAAAGAATCAAAGTTAGTTTTGATTCAAGTTCTTGTTCATGTTGAGTTAGTGAATTAGTTTTGAAGTTTTGAAGGAACATGACCTTCCATTGCAGCTGTTTAAAGCAGTAAAGGGGGTTTTCTTATTTAAACTCTTTTGTTATTATTTTCTTTTAATTAATAATGATTAGTTATTTCTTCTCTACTTCGTCTTCTTCTCTTTCTTTTAACATGAGTAGCTAAATATATTTTTAGGGTTCTTATTTTAATTCAACTATGTGTATATATTGTGATTTAAGCTAAGTCTTTAATCTTAATTCTTTGGTTGTTGTTAAACTTAATGTCATCTTAGGCTTAATCACCCTTAGATTGAATTTACACTTTAGAACTTGATTGAGAGATAGGTTCTTTTGGATTTAAACGATAACCTATTAGTTACTTACTTAGTTGAGAGACATTTAAGTGACTAATATTGATTAAGAAGCTGGACTTAAAATTGAGTTTAAAAAGCACTTAATTAGTAAGAGCTATAAAACTTGGTGTTGATTTACTCTATTAGTTATATGCTTATCTGAGAGGAAAATCTATGATTTTAAAGATGCTTTCAAATTGAATTAAGGTTAGTTTGAGACTTAGATGTTTAATTTATTTTAAGAAAAAGTTGAATTGAAAATAAGAACCTAGCTTTAATTGATTGATAAATTTTAATTAAATTTGTTTTGTTTATTTTTACTTGATTTTCAAACCAAAATTTGGTATTTAAACAAACAAACACTTTTAGTATTTCAATACTTAATTTGCAATCTCTGTGGGACAATATCTTATTTTACTACTTAAAACGATTTCGTACGCTTGCGGATTTCACACGCTTGCGGATTTCACATGTTATATTCCACTATGGATGTTCAATCACAAAAAAAAATAATTGAATGAATTATCTTCATATTGCTAATCTATTGGCATCAACCTTGTGTAGTAGGGCTTAATTGGAATTATGGAGCTAACCTAGCGGGTTTAATGAGTGATCGTCTTCTAGGAGCTAAAAACATTGATATATTTTTTGAAAATATTATTTCTACATTTCCATCTAGAAGCTCAACTATCTCTTGAATAATTCTAGAATCCTCTTTTTTAGGAGGATTTGCTTCTTTTAGTATTTACTTTTCAGGTAAAGTAACCTGATCCTAAGAGATAGTTTTAAGAACCATTAGCTTACCTTTTGACAGATTTGTTAGAAATAAGGTGGTAGTTCATTTAGCTATCAAGAGCTTTTCTGAATAGGCTCTTAAGTTAGAAATGATAGTGTTCATAGCTTTATAATGAATCCCATAAATAAGGATAACATTTTCAGATCTCGATAACATATCATCTCTTTTAGTTTGAATGTCAAGACTTAAGGCATGTAGAAAATGAGGATTAGTTAAAGATAAAGTAAAATTAGGATAAAAGGAAAAATAAGTTTATCCTTCACATAAATATGGCTCAACGATTCCTAATAAGGAGTCTTGGAATCTGTTATGCCTTTTATCTCTAATACATAACACAACAGAGGTATTTAAACTGAGTCTGGTTGCCGATTTTAGAGCAACTTGAGCCATACCTATATGTAGAAATTGATATTTTTTTAATGTTTTTTTAATCAAGTCTTTTTGAAAACAGGGTAAAATCACTATATCCTTCATGTATAGGTATGGCTTGCTTGACTGTTTTAACAATATAACTAGATTTAAACAAGAAATTAGTATTAGTTTTATATACAGCAAAAGTAGATATAGAAGGTAATTTCCAATTCTACAAATTTTGCTCAATATTTTCAACTAATATTATTTATTTTTTTTTCTTTTTGATACTTAACTAACACTAGTAGAACCTTTAATATAATTACCAAAACCAACAAATATCTTATCCATTTTGTTAAAATCACTATCAACCATTTACCTTAAAATCCTAAACAACATAGTCAATAATTAGGGTTAGCAGAGAACATGAATTAGGTTTCACTTAACAAAACAGATATAGAACACTTAATGCTCTAATGCCAGTCTTGTTGGTTCTTCTGAGAATGAGCTAATATATAATCGATATAGCTAATAAGACAATTTATAATTTATAATATTTGTTATCATATTCTATGTGAGTGTTAAATAATTCAAATCTTAATTCTCTAAGAACAGAAGCACTTGACTAATCAATCATACATAGTCTAAGAACAAAGCTTTCAATAGTAAAAGAAGGCATAGAATTTATTAGTTACATAAATTATTTGTACAAAGTAGGAAGCCAACGGTTACAAGAAGTAAAAAGTGCACTAAAGAAATTGAAAACATTCTAAAACGCACACTATACTCTACTCACATTTATTACTAAATTTTCACTCTAGTATAGTCGATGCTTTAACAACAAACAAATAGCACCTTATATAGAGGAGCAAGACAAAAACCAACAAGCTAAACTGTTTAGGACCATTAGACCTATCAATAGTTAGAAGCAAGATTTCTTCTTAATAAGGTAGTCGCATGTCTTTTATTTAAAACTACAAAGATTTCCTGGAGATAAGGGAAATAATGTCTTGTCCTATCTTTTGAAAGTAGATTCCTTGAAGATAAGGTAGTGTCAGACTACTTTAAGTTTTCTAAAAGCATATTCCTTAGAGATAAGGAACAAAACATCACTATTTTTATAGATGTCGCGAGTCCAGGTCAAAAGGGTTTGAAGAATCAATTATTGGGAATCCATCTTCTGACATAGAGTCCCCTTCGTTAAAGTTTTCAACATCTTTGAGTCTGTAATGTCTTCCTTTAGTGCTTGTCCGATTAGATGACCCAAATTCCTCTTTAGAGGATAAGGCTTGAATAAATTTTTGTTTAATTTTTTTCTTAGGGACAAATTCCAGGACATCTTTAAAGAATTCTATTAAATTAGTATTGTCCATTTGTCTTGGAAGAGGTAAAGGAAGAGTTCTCTTAGGTGGTGGAGACGTGGTACTTAGTATAATAATTCCTTTGGAAGAGAAAACCAAAGGATTATCAAAAACGTAAATTTATCCCACCATTTAATTAATATTCTCCCAAATAGCCATTGAACCTCTTCAAAATTTTCTCTAAATTTTGACGTCTTTTTATTAAGGACTTGCCAATCCCACTTTAAGATATAAGGAACCTTATATAAGATGGTAAACATAAGTCTCAAATTTTTATGAGAGGAGTTTTTCTCAGCAAACTACTCATAAGCAGTTCTAACCTTATTTGGGAATATAATTGAAAATAATCCCCAATTAAAAAACCACTTAATAAACCACGATGGGAGGCTATCATGTTTTTCCATTTAAAATTACATCCACCAACTAAATTTTTATTGCCTATTATCATAGCATAAGGCACCATTCCATGCATTTATATAATCAAAATAATGATAAAGTATAAACGATGAAGGATACTTTAGATCTCTTGTGGCAAATGGGCTATCTCCCTACTATTTAAGAGTAATTATCCTCTTAATGAGGAACTTGCTGAATGCTAGCTCTCCTAATGATTGTTCAATAAGAGCAAAGATATCCGAACTTGTTTCTCCCAAAATTTGTTAATAATAATCATATTTTCTTGGGAGATGAGAAAAATGTCTGGTATAGATCATGGCTACCTCATTAGCATCTATTATAATTAACGGCTGAAAGTTGTTTGAAATATAAGAAAAAACATTCTCCTTTTTTGTGGCAGCCTTTATGCTTATCTTGTAAGCGTCTTCTCTTAGTTTATCCTGATAAGGAGAAGAAACGACTGATTCATGCAATCTTTTAGCTGGGACCATTAGTGCTTTGTCCTTTGAACACATTTCTTATGATAAATTCTCTTGTTAGAAAATCAGGCAATAAATTAGATGCACCATTAATAAATTCAATATCAAAATAAAAAATAGATAAGATGGCTTATCATCTAGCAAACATTTATTTCGAAGCTATATTTTTTACATCTTTTAAAAGAATTTCCTTTGTAGACTTACATTCTACTTTATAAGGAATTTCTAATTTTCTAAGTCATATTCAAATTTTTGGACATATAAAATAAAATATAGAATTTCCTTTTTAACTATAAAGCAATTAACCCTAGGTCCAGTCCATGTTCCTGAGATGAATCTAACTAATTGTTCTCTCCCATAAACTCTTTGTTTAAGAATTGCTCTATATCCTTTCTCAAAGGCATCAGTCTCAACTATTTTAAATGTGCCTAGATGTGGAAGGGCTAGACAAAGAAGCTCTTAGTTTTAAGTTTAATTTTTTGAACAGCTTTGGTATGTTCCTCAGATTATTTTAGATGAACCTTCTTGAGCCTTTCAAATAATGGCTTAGCATCTATGACTAGTTCCTTGTATAAGTCAGCAATATAATTTAAGCTTCCTAAAAATATCTCAAGTTGGGTTTTGTCCTTAATTTCATCAGGGAATTTACTAGCAAACTCAATTGCCCTTTCAATTGGGACTATTGTTCCTTGCTCTATATAATGTCCAAAAAATCTAACTTTAGTTTGACATAAGTTTATTTTCTTGGCTGACACTACTAATCCAGCTCTTTTAACGATTTTCAGAAAGGCATTTAGATGTTTGAAATGTTGATCTAGACTTTCTAAGAATATCAATAAGTCATCAATATAAACTATTGTAAATGTTGAATAAGTAGTAAAAATAACATTCATTATTTTGTGAAATTATGATGGGGCATTTTTAAGCCCAAACGGCTTGAGATTCCATTCATAATGTCTGAATGGTTTAGTAGAGGCAGTTTTGTAATGATCCTTTTCTTCTATTTGGATTTGCCAATATTCGGACTACATATCAAATTTAGAAAAAATTACAGCATTATAAAGTCTATATCCAGGAGATCTCTCTTATTAGGCAATGGATAACTAATCCATCTTAAGGCTTTGTTTAATGTCTTATAATTAATAACTAATTTAGCCACACCTCTCTCTAATTCAACAACATTTTCAACATAAAATGTTGGACAACTCCATAGATTTTGGCTTTTTCTTATAAATCCCTTTCTTTCTAATTCACCAACTTTTTTTTTTTACAAATTTCTAGGTGCCTAGCATTTATAGTTATTGGTCTTGCCTTAGTGGGTATTTTTCTTTCATCAAAATCAGGCTCATAAGGGAAACTAACTATATGCCTATGCCTATCCCAAAATGCATTTGGGACTTCCGTACATACTTCCTTTTCTAGCGCTAGCTAACCTTGTTCTATTTTTCCATTTATTGCTAGCGACTGTAACTGCTCATTTTTCCTTTTTAGGACTACTTCTTGATTTAAAGAAGTAAGGTACTTTATTTTTGAGTTTATTGATCTTTGTATAAGATCAATTTCTTTAAGCTTCGGTTGGGATATAAAGGAAAAGTAAATTTCTCTTTCTTTAATTGTTGTAGTTATTTCTACCTCAGATACTTCTAAAATAGGATATAACATATGTAGATTTGGATTTCCTAAAATAACTGGGTGTGATAACCCTTTTACCATTATAAATGGCATTTGAAAACAAATCATGTCATTATAAACAACGACATCATACAACTTATATTTCATTGATAATTTTAATTTATTTATAGTTGTTAATTCTTTCATTATTTTGGAAAAATATCGAGAAGGAACTAATACTTGGTTTTTACAATTTAAGTCAGCTCCTGAATCTATTAAGGTTACCATCTTAGAGAAATATTCTTTATTCACGACAAAAGTTATATAGGTATACCACTTATGCATGATTACTTTATCAAGCAAATTCACATATTCAAGATTACTAATTTCATCTTCATTTAAAGGATCTCTTTCTGGTAGTTTAAAATTAATGGGCAAGGTGTTTTGTTATCGTCTTCTTTATTAAGTAGCTCTAAACATGTTACTCTTTCTTTCAGTTCTTTTATCTCGGCTTTTACCAAGTTAACATCAACCTTCAATTGCTTAACATTGGTTCTCTAATCTTTTTAGGATTATTAATCCTTTTCTTGATTTTTTTTAAGTCATACGACTTCTTTATTTTTTCTGAAATTTTTGTACTTAATGGGTCATTATCGTCTAAAGATTAAGATGATTGCTTATAGAGATTTTTTCTATTTGCTTCCTCTTCTCCTTTGGGTATTTTATTTGATCATAAGATCTAAGACCATAGAGTCTTCCTTGGTTAAGACAAGTAACCCATTCATCGCATAAAGTGATTTGTAATAATCACAATTTCCTTCACAATCTGATTTTTTTATTAAATGGCAAGGCTGAATCAAAAGAATCTTCTTCTAAGGTGTAATTAATAGCATTAACCTCATAATCTTCTTCTTCAAAATCTATTTCCTTAATAAATAGATTAATCAAAGATTGTTTAAGATCTTCATTAATTGTCATAGCTAATGTCCCAACTTTCCATATTTATAGTATATTACTGTCTTCTTTGATTTTTTAGAAGACTTCTTCTTTTGGGACTTGGTAAATTCTTCATCCCTCTTTTTACTACTCTTATGCTTCTTATGATGATAAGATTAATTTCTTTTAAATTCCTTTTTCTTCTTTCTTGGATGTAATGGAAATAGGGGTTAATGCCCTATTTGTTCACAAAAATTTCCTAAAAGTTTCCGACCTGTGGCCTTTTCTTCCTTCATTTGTCTGTGAAGCTTCATCTCATTGTAAAGGGCGACTCCTTCGGCAATAACGTCGGTAGCTAAATCACCATAAGTATATACATGATAAGGAATTACTCCATCATTTTTAGATTTTATTCTTTCCCACACCCTTTTAGCAAATAAGGGTGGCAAACCGGCTAGAAAATTCTTTTTCCAAAAGTCATTTCGATTATCTTCTCTAGTATAAAATATCAAGAAGGAACTAATCCCTCATTTATATAATTTAAGTCAGCGCCTAAATCTATTAAGGCTTCCATCTTAAAAAAATACTCTTTATTCACGACAACAGTTATATAAGTATACCACTATTGCGTGATTACTTTATTAAGCAAATTCAAATGTTGAAAATTGCCAATTTCATCTTCATTTAAAGGATCTCTTTCTATTCATTTAAGATTAATTAGCAAGGCATCTTTATCATTGTCTTCTTTATTAAGTAGCTCTAACCATGCTACTCTTTCTTTCAATTTTTTTATCTCAGGCTTTTATTGAGTTAACCTTAACTTTCAACTCGCTTAACATTGGCTCTCTAATATTTTTAGGATTATTAATCATTTCCATGATTTCTTTTAAATCATACGACTTCTTTATTTCTTCTGAAATTTTTGTACTTAATATGTCATTCTCGTATAAAGATGAAGATGATTGCTTATAGAATCGCCAACTTCACAGGCCAACTTAAAGATTGGTAAGATTTTTACTTATCACCAAAAGTCAAGGCCCAAATATTTAGCGTCGTTAAAATAGATATGACTCTAAATCATTTGTGATTGACCATCAATCATACATAATTTTTAATGAAAAGAAAAAGTAATGTTTTAGATATAACATAATTAGTCGTAGAGACATAATTTTTAGTATATATATACTAGTTGTAAATCAACACTCTGTGTGTGTGTGTGTGTATATATATATATATATATAAAGTTACAATTTAATTAAATATAAAAATAATAACTTCAAAAGTTATTGTAATAATTTTATTTTCTTATTTTTTTTAACAGTATATGATAAGTGTGAGAAGTGCTTCACTTTAAGCACTTAATGAGTTATACTTAGGTGATTTTAGGAAGTTTTTTATTGGATGTTGGCAAGAATTACTTAGAAATTGTTAGTTTTTGATTTTAAAGTTAGTTTTTTAGTTTCAAGTTTATTTTTGTTCATATGAATTGTTTTTCAATGATAAACGATGATTTTGATATAGAGATATGTGTAAGTAGAATGTGAAGAACTTTACAAAGTGTGGAGGCTCAAGAGGAATGCAAAAAGAGGTGCAAATCAAGAAAAAAATCTTAGCAAGAAGGCTAGAAGATGTTGCATGGTCATTAACATAACTATGAATGGCGATGCTTGAGTGTCCTTTGATCAAATTGGAGACTTTGCATTATGCATGACTATGCGTGTATACATGCACGACTATGCATGATTTTTATTTTGAAGTTCAAGTCTTATGCATGACTGTGCTTGACTATATGTTCACGATCACTTTGAGAGGATCTTCTACATAGTTGTGTGTTCCTGTTGGCATAGTCATGCTTGCTTCGAGGAAATTTTAGGATTAGCAAGGTGTAGAGCCATGCACTGCCAACTGTTTCTGAACATTTTGAATTTTAAAAGAGGTTTTTATGGACTATAAATAGATAATTACAATTTTGGGAAGGTATCTAGGATTTTTTAAGTGAATAACTACTAGTAGAACAAGAATATCATTTTTATTTACTCTTTAAGTTTTCCATCTTTATTTTTGAATATTACACATCAATGAGAGATGATATATCAAAAACAAGGATTTAAGTTGTTATTTCAATTAAGGAGAATTTGACAAGGGGCTTTCTTTCTCTAAACTCATGCTTTATAAGTTTATTACATTCATGATATTTGGATTTTATTCTTCTTATTCGTTTATTTCTTTGATTAGTATATGTAGCTAAATAGTTAATTAAGGTTTTTAACTTAACTCAATATGTGATCCATTAAAATAAACCCTAACTCACTTGGCAATGCTTCAAAGATTGTTATTGTTCTTAATGTCTAATTTGGATTGATCACTTAAAGAATGAAAAATGAATCATAGAATTAAATTGGGAAATGAATACAAAATAACAATCTATTAGTTGCTGAATTAATTGAGATATGGTTTAACAATTAATATTGTTCATAATCTAATATTAAAATTGAATAGTTTGATTATTTGATTAAACGAGAGCTATATAATTGAGTAATTAATAGATTCAATTAATTATGAAGTAATATGAAACATGCTAACTAAGATGCTTCAAATTTAAGTGATTGTCAAAGTGATTTAGGAGATTAATAGAATTTTAGATCCTACCTTACATTTGATAGTAAATTTAGATAAAATTTGATTTGTAAGTTTTATTTTCCATTCAACTTAACTTGGTTGGTTTAAACAAACAAACAACTTGAGTAGAGCAATAATTGATTATTCAATCTTTGTGGGAACAATATTTCTTACTATTTGTACAATTTCGCATACTAGTGATATATATGTATATATAGAAAATAATTGAAAAAGGGATGTTTTATTTAGAATAAAAGACATAATTTTTTATAGAAAGAAAGAATAATATTATAGATGTAATAGAATTACATTGTTTTATTCTAATATTTTAGATGTAATAGAATTACATTGTTTTACATAGAATAAAACATGTGAATTCTAAAATAAAATTTTTTAATATTTTTTACAAAAAAATATTGTGAATTTTAATAATTTAAAATTAATTTAACACATAAATTTTTAAAAGTGAATGCCAAATTATGAATAGGAATACTTATTAAATTTTAGACTTAATGATGTTAGAGTTAATATTTTTTGATTTGATATATATAAGGTGCATTTAATTAGAACTTTTAGATAATTTGATAGATTGTAAAAGTCATGAGGTATTCAATCATAATTTTTAAAGAGTCTTTAAAAGTTAGGGTATATTTAATAATGACTTTTATAAACTTAAAAAAAGTCTATAAAAGTTTAGGGATATTTAATTAGGACTTTTAAATAGTTAATAAAAGTAAACTCACATTCAAAAAGTTATGGATTTTTATAGATAATGGAATTTTGTGGACTTTAAATAACTTTTTATAGGTTGATATAAATAGGAAATCTAAAAAATTCTCTTTCACTCTACTTCAAGACTTTGAATGACTTATTACTATTTCAATTTATTTTCACTTTTTTATATATTTTTTATTTTTGTTTATCATGTTTTTTATTATATATATGTTAGGTAAATATTTTTCTGGTGGATGGTGGATTTCCTAATCGACTTCAATTTTTAGCTCCTTTTTAGAGGTGTTCATCATCATCTTCAAGATTTTCATGGTCAAGGTCATCATCCTAAAACAACTCTTCGATATATTTTTTTTTATTTGAAATTAATAAAATAAATATCTTAATTATTTTTAAAAAATTTATTAAAGACATCCACTTATAATAATTATTTTAAGAAATTTATTTTTATTATATGACAAAAATTAATTTATTAGGTCAAAATATGTATATTAAAATCAATAAAAGTTGTCCAATGTCAATAAAAGTTGTTCAATGTCAATAAATGTCATAAAAAGTCTATAAATATCATTTACAAATTCATAAACTCTATAAAAGTCTTCCAAAATAAAGTTTATAAAAATTATTAAACTCTATAAAAGTTATTAAAAAGTTTATAAACTATATAAAAGTAATTCATTTAAAAAAGTTTATAAATGTCTGGATACACACACACACACATATATATATACATATATAAGGGTAAATAACTATTTATCCCTTGTATTTTGGCCTAATACAATACTTCATCCCCAATTTTCTAAAAATAAATTTATTAGTCTTATAATTTGCTAAAATAGATTAAAATGTCCTTTATGTACTATTTCCGTTAAATGGTGAGGAAAATACTAAAATAGCCCCTTTTATCTTCCCTCACCCGCAGTGTGCTAGCATTTTACCCCCAAAATAAAATTATCAAAATCCTAAACTTATCAACTCTGTTCTCTTTCTCCGATTAAATCTGATTAAAGGCGTGGAAGCACCACCTTTCTCTCGCCCGTCACTCTCACCGGACATCCTCCTCCACCCTCTCCTCTCCAACTTTATCATTTTTCACTGTCGTCCATGCCAAACAGTAGCCAAAGGCTGCCTCATCCTCGTATGACCTACCAGCAGCGACACAACAATAGCACACTACTGCTTTGCGACACGAATCCAGATGCAACGAGAAATGTTATGCTGCTGCTTTAGGTGGCATCATTGGCTGCCAGTGACGTGCTATCGCCAAGCTTCTTTCGCCAAATAGTCCTTACATTCCTCCATTCTAACAAACCTAGGCATCAACAAGGTTGCACTAATTTGCACTCTCCAATTTTCAGGCTTTGCAACCTTTGTAAGCTCTTCTTGCAATTTCAAATCAGTTTCTCAAAGCAAATCTCCTCTCAAACTTATTTCCGGAAGAGAAAGAAAGGTATCTTGCTTTCTTTGTAAAGTTTTTAGACTATGCTTATGAATTAATTTTAGGATGAACTCATGTGATTTTTTATTTGCAATTTTAGTGCTAGAGTGTGCATTTACTCTCTTGAAATGATATTGTTCATTTGTGATAAAAAAAATTATTAGAGTCAGTTATGCTACTTAGGCATTAAAGACTTGTGTGGTGAGTACAAACCTAAGTAGGGCAAATTTCAAAAATTTGCTTAACATAACCCGTCATCACATGAAGAATTCCAATCCCAAGGATCCAATTTGCATTTAACACATAGCTAAATATAAAAATAACCTGTAGAAAATAACCTAGGAATTCAAAGCTTAGGAATACTTACAAACTCCTAAGTTTGATGTAGACCACAATAATATCTACAAGCTTTGATGTAGTTAGGTTCAACTCTTGAATCAAAAGCTTAGCCTCCCAAGTGTTAGGCCTCTAGCTTGAAACACCAAAGCTTCTCCAAGTCACCTTCTTGCCTTCATTTAAATAGATGAAAGTATCCTCTCTAATGACCGTCACAAAACTTGCACTAATTCAATCTCCTTATGAAAACACTTAGGGTTGTATATATGTATATTGTTTCTCTCTTTTTATGACTCTACACAAAATATCTAACCTTAAGAACATTTTTTAAGTTATGTATTTATATTATGAGAAAGTAAACCCTAATAACATGATAAGTATACAACTCATCATGATAAGTATACAACTTGCATACTTATCTAGTATATCAAGAATTATGTAGATAATTAATACATCTCATATATTATGTCCACATACATTCTCTACACATGCCAATGTGATATACACCTTATCATAGCCATGGTAAACATTTTACACATTAGGGATAAGGCATGCCTAACATGACAAATTTAACCATTCACATATACATGGACTTGGGCTTGGTAATTGGGCCAACACTTGGCCCAAGCCCAACCCATATAACAAATGGGCTTAGATTAGGTCCATGGGCTTTCTCAACATCTTGGATTAATCTTTGGTCCAAAACTCTCTTAGGCCTAGGCCTAAACAACTTGGGCCATTAATCCAAGTTCAATTAGAAACAACATAAATTATTAATTTAATACTCTAATTAATATCTCATATTAATTAAGTATAAATTAATAATTAGACCCTTAATTGAATTAGATTTCATGATATACTAGAATCATTGCTTAAAGCATAAATCTAATTCGATTAATCTTAATTAGTTGATTAAACTCTTTAATCAATAATTAGATTAATATTAACGGTGATTTGGTAAAGTTCTTTTAGGTGTGACTTACTAGGTTCATGTCTAATTGGCAATGAGAATATAATATCAACACTTGATATTATTTGAAACTCCTTTAAAGTCTAAATGTGAAAATACCAATTATATAAATTTAGTTCTCATAAGTTGTGAGTGACCCCTAGAATCGATGTCAGAACTACCCAATTAGAAATGAATGCATGTATTGATTCATACGAACCCTTTCGGTCATAATTACAGTGCACTAAAATCCCTTCATTAGAAGATCCTGATATAACCTAGAGTCATGGTTTAGTCAAACTCTAATAGTTATATCATATGACCTCATCTCATGTTCTAATTCTTGATAAAACATAACCTATACTGAAACTCTTTCAATTTGTGTCATATTTGTCCTGGCCATGAACTTATTCATCAAGAAAGAACTTAGATAGTATAGGATCTTATCCCGGTTCACTCCAGGCAATGAATCTCATCTTAGCTGAACACTTATCCCTACACTTAACCGACTAGAGCCACCACACTCCATATACCCATGTATGATTAACACAAGTATATAAGTGGTAATAAACCCTAATCACTTAAATGTGGATGACCGTGTCACCTTAGGTCAAAGGACTATATGCATCATTATAACCTAGATTGTGATTGTTGACTATAAGTGAATATCCATGTAATCACAAATCTAACGCCATGTTCAATCCACCCATCATATGAGTATACATGCCTATTCTGATATCTCATATCAAGTAGTATGAGACTCACTACCTCCCACTATTAGTATCACAAATTAATCAAGGACAATAAATAGAGGTGATATTAAAATTAATATTACCCAAACATTAATTTACTGACTACGAACAATTTTATAGCACATGCACTAAATAAATTTGTCACTCATATTATTAACTCTTGATAATAAATTTATTTAACATTATGCTAATGGATAAATATTAAATTAAATAAATACTTTAGATAAAAGAATATTCTTTATTGCCATTTGGGATTATTTACAATGTCAAAATATGTGATTGGCCTCTAGGGCATACCATCTATACTAACAATCTCCCACTTGCACTATAGCCAATCACTACAGTATCTTAGACCCATCTTCTCAAGATGTCGATTTAGCTGTAGTTGCGCTAATGCTTTAGTAAGTGGGCTAAAGTTGTCTTTTGCACAATGATATCACCTTTTCCAATAAGTTCTCTAATAATATAAAAATGCCTTTTATATGTTTGGATTTTTGGTAAGACCTCGGTTCCTTTGCCAAAGCAATGGCTCCATTGTTGTCGCAATAGAGAGGAACTAAGTAAAGGAACAATTGCAAGTTCAGTAATGAACTTCTTAATCCAAACAGCCTCTTTAGTAGCATCCGATGCGGCTTGGAACAATTACAAGTAGTGACACCTTGCTCGGAACTCTTCCAGCTCATTCCTCCTCCATTATAAATCAACACAAACCTAGAGATAGACTTTTTATCATCTATATCTGATTGGAAATCAGAATCTGTGAAACCATCTATTTGTAGATCACCTCCTCCATAAGTTAAGACTAAATCTTTAGGCCTTCTCAAGTACTTAAAGATTACCGTAACAGCTATCTAGTGTTCCATACCTGGATTGGATTGAAACCTGCTAGTCACACTAATAGTATTGGCAATATCAGGTCTTGAAACCTGCTAGTCACACTAATAGTATTGGCAATATCAGGCCTTGCCTATATATACAAGAATTCTAGCGTAGGAAAATAACTATTGCAGTAATAATACCTATAAAATAGGCACTAAAATAGAAGTCTACCTAAAATAGGAATATACACAACTAATGTAATCTTCAAGTCCTAATATTATGCAACTAATAATATTTTACAGCTAACAACACA
>CATIWM010089002.1:0-21288 GCA_949671775.1 Mallotus repandus | reverse complement strand
TATATTAAAGAAGAACTCCTTAAAAATACAAACATTGTCTCTACTATTTTTTTTTTATATATAAATTTGCTCCTAACCCTTTATTTGGTTCGGTTCTATCAAGAAATTTATTTCATTTCCAAATGAATTTCAAACAAAGTTCATTTCCATTTCCAAATGAATTTAAAATTCATTTGAAAATGAAATGAATTCTTTGATGAAATTGAATCAAATAAGGAGTAACTTTTATTCTAGATTCACACATGTCTCCTATGAGAGCTAGCGCTATGAAAATAAAATAAAATAAAATAAAACTCTTCCAGGGACCTAATCTTGACTGTTCATGATGTAAAGAGGAATACTATCACTACATGTGGAACACAGATCGGCAATTTTACTATTCTCATTAGTTGGTTTCGAAGCAAATTCAAGAAGATGAAGTTTTGTGTTACTTTTCATATGAGGGTGCACCAGAATTAGGCCCATGTTTTCCATTAACATGTGCTGCCACTCCATAAATGAAAAAGTTGGTGCTTTTCTGCTGTTTCAGTAACAAGTTTTCCTATCTATTGTCAAATGTAGCAATCTTATGATCCTGTTTCTTTTGTTGCAAGACTAAAGTAACATCATTGAAAAAAAAAAAAAGTCAGAAGCTTTTACCTATTCTGAGAGAGAGATTTATAATAAATATATGTATTATTTTGTTTAGTATGCATATCTAAAATTAAATAGTTAAAGAAATTTTGACTAATTAGGACTAAATGAATTTTATAAAAAGATAAAACTCTTTTAATGTTTATTTTTTCTATGTATAAGACACAAACTCGAGATCTTATTTAAGAAAATCTAAGTATTTTACCACTTAAATTGGTAGATATTGATATTTATATTATATTATATTTTTATTCTTAAATATAAAATATTTAATATAAATATCATAAATTTAATAATTTAATGTAATTCTATCTGAATCTTTCAAACGTTCTTTTTTTTTTTTTTGGGAACCAAATCTTTCAAACGTTCACTTTCGGTTGCTTTGATTAATTAGGGTTTAGTCAATGACTTTGATGTTAAATGCTAACCTAGTCTATGCAGGCCGATGTCAGAGGACTAAAGTTAAAGTTTGTGGGTGAAGCACTCTTGTTACTTTTAACTCAAATTAAAGTGAATCCAAATAAGGAGATTCGGAGATGCACGCACATTCTCTCATGACCATTGTCCATCCAACTCAATTTGACATGTTTTGAGTTAGTGGTGTTTTCGGTTTGAAATTGCTCTCCAAGCCTCCTCAACCCACGCATGTGGTGGGTATTGTATTCGTACCAATTATCGAAACCCTTTATATATATATACTATTTTTATGTAAAAAATATTTAAAAAATGGTTAAGAGTTTGATTCTTTTTTTTTTTCCATTTTCTCTGTTTAAAAAAATATTAAAAAATTATTGAGTTTGGATAGTTATAAGTGAATTTGAACAGAGCATTTTTAAAAATTAGCTGATAAGCTCGGTCTGAATTTGTGCTTAATTATTCATTTAATAATTTATTTATTTATTTATTAAATTGAAATATTACTTATCAATGTTAGTAAATTACGTGAACTCCAGAAAATCTAAAGATAATATGGACCTCTATGTAATAATTGTATGGGATTTAGAGGTCCTTGAGTGTTGCCTTCTTCAACAAGTTGAGAAAATCTTCAGTTTTTCTAATTTGTTTATACAGTCCTCAATTGACTGATCTCAGTTTTATGAGTTCAAAAAGGCTTTGAATTTTGATAAATTGAATTTGAAAAATGCATTTTGCACATATACAGGCTACCGCTCACCCACTGCATGTACTTGTTTTAGTATTTTAGCTGAACAAAAATTTCTACCATAGGAAAATAGTAGGATGCAGGCAATAGTTAGGCTAATTATATTTACATTTCAATATAGTTTTAAAACACACAAGTAATAAGCTTATTATTATTATTATTATTATTAGAAGGAATTTTGCCTCCATGGTCATAAATTGAATTAATGACATTTTAATAACATGGGAGAGTTTGCACCATTTAACTACTCAGTTTTTGACAATAACTTTGTACCAAGTTGACATTTCCAATCTACAAACGACAAATTATTCACTCTAAAACTTTATAAGCAATTCTTGTTCATAATGAAGTAATTCTTTATCCATTAATATTTATTAAAAAAAATTATATGATAATTACCCCCACAACCTGTTAACCAATCAAATAATGAACCTAAAAAAATTAATAAAATGGGTCCAGTGCCTATTAGATTTATCCCCGGATTAAGGATTCGAACCACTATAATAATCGATCAAGAAACACTTACACATCTAGAAATAAAGATAGATTAGCCACAATTAATATTATAGTACTTTCTATAAAATTCCTTTGTGTGTGTATATATATATATATATATATCTGAAAATTCTGAATTCAGATAAAGAATTTTTTAAAAGCTAATAGCTAAAACGCAAAAATTTTGAACAAAATGTGAATAAAAAATATTATTTTCATTTGTGAAATTCACAGTATATATATTGAATTTTACATTAAAATGGAAAAATAATACGAGTAATTAATGTTGAGAAAGCGCTAACTTAATGATGAGCATTGAGATCCTACAATTAAAAATCGTAAACTCAAGATTGAAAAATATTATTATTCATACTTTTTGATTTAGGAGCTTACTTTTTTATTGTTAATTTAAAAAAAAAAAAAAAAAAAAAACAAAGGCAAACGAAGTTAAAAAACAACGAAAGCAAGTGATAAGGAAAAGACTAATATGATTGTTTTATCATTAATATTGTCATTTTCAATTGAAGACCCATTGATTATCTATAGTATCAAGTTAGGTCATATATACACATATATGTAGATGGAACTAACATCAATTGTTCCAACTAATTAATTATTAATTTTACTTAATTATTTAATGTGAATTTTGCACATTCGAGATTAAAAGAAAACTATATTATATAATATGCATTAATCATTTGTATAGTTGCATGAGGAGTCGATTGGATATTTAAAAAGGCAATTTACGTACGCATAAGATGTACCCACAGCCACAGGTGACACAAATTAACATCATATGCCTCTTCCTACAATGGCAAAAACACATAATTCCGCTATGAATTTTACCAGTTTGTGCAATTGATCCTTCAACTTTATTTTGGTTCAAATGAATCATCCAACTTTCAATTCTATTGTAATTGATTTTCCTTTTTTTAACAACCATTAAGTGTGTATGTTAGTGTCAAACCACATCTAAGGTGCATGAAAATTTTTTAATTTAATTAACTGAGCTCTTGAAATTTTCAATTTTTTAAAAATTGGGCTCTTTAATTATTCTTTTTCATTTCAGCCCTTAAATTTGTCATTTCTGTTGATTGTACTCTTATTTAAAAATGTTATTTTCTTAAAATAATTTCTGAAAATTTTTTGAAGTAGAATATCAACTTCAAGTCTAATTTAAAAACATGGATTTTAAGCTTGTTTTTCATGTAGTAAGAAGAAATTAAGGAAAAAAAAGTGAAAAGATATTTGTTTTATCACTAAATTGATAATATTTAACAATAATACCAATTATAAAGTGTATACTTTTCTATTACTAAATTTACATTATTTAACAATAATGTCAATCATAAATATTTATATAGTCATAATGAAAAAAAAAAGCAAGGTAAAAATTGAGAAAATTTTGAAAAAATATAAATAATTCATATTAAAAAAAATAGACAAACTTGCTTATAAATAAAAAAATTAAGAAAAGAATGATCTATGGAAAAAACTTACAAAGTTTGACTAATTGGAAAAAAAATAAAGTATGGGGACTTAAAATTATTTTTCTTTTTTCTAATATTTAATTATTATTTTTCTAATGGTGTTAGAGATCTGTTAAAAAAGATTCAATTATAACAAAACTCAAAGTTCAAAGACCGAATTGTATAAAAATGAAGTTTAAGGATTTAATTACAAAAAAGTGTAAAGTTCAAGGGCCCAAATGGGTATTTTGCATATGGTTGTTATGACAATGATTATTATGAACACAACTTGTGATTTATATGAATTATTTAGAATATGAAGGATAATCCTAACCCATATAAGAAGTAAAGGCAGCTAAGAAATGTGTGAATGTAGTAGATGGAGTAGTCTAATACTATATTATGATAAAGGATAACTATCCTCCAATAATGATAATATAAAAAGATAAAGCAGATTCCATTACATTAAAAAATTAAGAAAAAAAAAGTTGGGTCATATTCAATTGTAGATCAAAACAATTGGCAACACTTTCCATGTCACAATTTGGAGAAAAAAATTAAAGAATTTTAATTAAGTACATTATTATAAAGACAATGAACATTTTGTCTAAGATTGATGACCAAACAATGCATTACATTACAAAGAAAAGGGAACAAACTGTTAGGATGGAGATGAACAAAACAATTCCATCATAATTTTGTTTATGAAATATAAAATTAAATAAAAGAAACCATGACAAACTTGGAACATATCTTATGCAATATATCTTAACTTTATAATAGGGACTTTAGACCAAAAAAATGGACTATTAGCCAATAATTAATCAATGTAATGGACCTACTTACCTCTATGTTTTCATTTAAAAACTATATGCTCATGCATTACATATGTATCTATTGTGGCAGGTACCAATAGAGACATTTTCTTTTTGAGCTCGATGAGAATTTTAATGATAGTGTTCTAGACTCTTTTTGAGTTCCCTAATTAATTAATTAGTTAATCAATTAAATAGTTAATCAATCTATTATTATAAAGATGGATGGGCTATACAAATCACAGGACACACCCTTTTCTCTTTTTTTTTTTAACACCCATACAGTAAAAATTGCCTCCAACAATTTATACACCGAATTTTATATATTAATCAAAACATAAGAGATTTAAAGGGTGAAAGTGACCATAATAAACATCATTAATGACTATCAAAGCTGTAGTTAAAAAAGGTTTGATGTAAATGAAATTATTGCTGTGATGGGATGGAAAGGAGCTAGAGTAGAGGGTGTAGTTTATATTTGCAAATTAAATCTTGACAAATGTAATTAAAGAATTCTGATTGTAAATTCGGGCGATGTTCCGATTGTAAATATATATATATATATTGAAAATTATCATTACTTAATTGAGTTTTTTGTTAATTGCATTGATTAATATTCACATAAGTTGATAAAACTATATATTTTTATGATTAGTTGAGCAAACTATTCAAATTTTCTGTAGAAAACTGGTAAAATCAATAAACTTTTTAAATACCATAGATATTATACTAAGCTAACATCACAAGATCATAGAATTTATCAATAATAAACATTTTTTATAACTCAATTTTCAACTAAAATTCTCGTCAACTACCAAATTAGCACAATTATTAACTTGGTGAGCATTTGAGATAATATATATATATAATTAAAAAAAAAGTTAGTTAAAACAGTGAGATAATGGAGAAACAAGAAATTTGTCGGTCACGAGTCAATTTTACAATGAAAAGGCTAAAAAGCCAAATGACACGGATTGATTTGTCTAATTTGGCTTTGTGTTTTGTCTCTAATTGATTTATCTTTTATGACAAATTGGATGTTCGATTGGACATCACCCCCTTAAACTTTAATGTTGTTACTAAATTTATTATTATTTCAACAACTACTAGGAGTGTTTCACATTTTCGGTGAAACCATAAGTGTTTTTTCAATGCAAAGTACTTTTATTTGCATACTTATGATATATAATTTAGAGGGGATGATTAAGAATTTAAATTTAGTGTTTATTTGTTGTCGAAAATTAACTTCATAGTGTACGTCCTTTTAAAATATTAATAAATTAAGAATTCAACTTTTATCTTTCATTTCGTTTAAAAAAAAATCAATATCTAATATTGATCTCAAATTTTTCATGTGTTCCCATTGAATGGTTTAACGACTAAAGTGTGTGACATATGTAAGTTGATAGTGTACGCTCAAATCTCTACTTCTCCTGTACTTTCCTCCAACATGATATAAAAATAGACATCGAATTAAAAATTTCATTTTTCAAGAGTGTTTCAATTGTTATGTTATTAATATTGCCCGATTAAATTGTAAGATTGGTTTTGTTTTATCAAGTGAAATTATTAATTTCTAATTAGTAAAATACATGCTTATGATACCATTCCACTATAATTAGAGAAATCATCTCAAATTTATTTCAAAATGACAAATCAAATTCATGCAATCTAAGATATCAAATTAATTATGGCAAAAATTGAAGTCTTAATTTAATTAACATTTTTTAATTAAAAAACCAACTAAAATATAGATTAACGGTTACTTTGTTCTAAAAACATTATAAAATGCATAGTTAAATCATGTATTAATTTGATTTCCTAAAATTAACTTTTAAGAAAAAGTTATCTATCATTTAATATTTCATTAATATTTAAATTGTTTGATCTACTTATTAAAGTAAAAATATATGTAATTTTTTATTGGTTGGCAACAAAATAAGCTATATATGCTTTATTTTATTTAACTTTTTTTTTTTTTGAAACTTGGGGAAATCAAAGATGGAATGCAATTAATGTTGACATGACGAACATTTAAAGAAATTAAAGAAGATGGAAACATACGTCAGTGGGATAAGCATATATTTTTGGACATTTCTTAATTTGAATACATTATTAATTATTTTGGTATAAATTAGCAGTATGATCGAAGGTTTGTAGGTCAATTTTGAAGGCTGTGCACTCCTGCTCAATCTTCATCTATTTAATGTCCAAATTTTTTAAAGATACCTAAAATCTTTTTCTTTGAATTGATATAACATACGTCGTTGAGGCTTAAGACTGAAATTTTCGGTGTAATTTCTAGATGGAAAATAGTTGTAATTTGTTTAATGATTTTTAAATAATTATATAATTTGTTTAGTATTAATTTGATAATACTGTAGTTGAGACGTTATTTGTGTACTGATGTATGACTTTAAAAAATTGACATAAAGCGTTGAGAAAGTAACATTTCTTTCAAATGTTCATGCCCTATCTTTTTCCAAGTTACCCTAGAAAAACATAGTAGTTAAATGACAAAAGAAATTTACGTCATTAAAATAAATTTAATTTTTAATTTCCTCGCAATTAAATTATTCTTTTAGATGTATTATTTTAAAGTATTTAAAATATGAGTTCAAAAAATCAAATATATAAATATACAATCAGCCATAATAAATATTTCAAGCATTTTTAGATATTTTTCTAGAATATTTTCAATATTTTTATTTTCAAAATAATACTTAAAAATGAAAAAAAAATAAAATAAGAAAATGCCCCAGTCAGGTTCTAAAAGACCAGAAATGAAGTAGTCTGGTTTAACGGAACAAGGGTTCTTATACGTTCAAGCAAGTGATTGGAGTATGCCAATATCAATTTTGCCAATTACATATTTTGAATTTTTCTGGAATATTTAGCCCTCTTAAGGCTGTTTAGGCAGGCTAAATATGGAGCCAATTTTACTAAGTCAACAAATACATATAGCATATTCCATGAATAATCAATCCATTTTAGTACACAATTCATTTGCAAATTGTGAATAAAAAGGCTATGGGAGCAAAAGATAAATAACAAAACCAAGCACAACAAAACCTGGCTCAACAGACAAAAGATAAAACCAAGAATAAACAAGCAGCAACTCATCAGTTTCCTTTTGCTCCCAAAAACAATCATAAACAACATCATGAAGCATTTTGCAAAGAGAAACCCAAATCCTCCAATCAAGATTGAACATACAATTGTACCAAAAAAAAAAAAAAAGCTTACATACAAAATATATAAATATGAATTGGCCCATACTTCTGTGACCAATTCCAGTCTCAGGAGATGTGGTTTGTTGCTTAAAAAAAGATACTAGCCACACTGAGATCTTTCCTCCACCACTACAACAATCTATAATATTCAAGAAAACAAGTAAATAAAAAAGGAAAATAATAAATAAAAAAAGACTAAAAGGTCAGACAAAGAACTTTGGCATTATATATGATCTGGTTTTCTCGAGAAAGTCACTAGCTAGCCCACCACCACCCCCTCCACTCAAGTTTCTTGAGAGAAAGGTTGAAAATGACCAAGCAAAGGCAGAGGAGAAATCAAAAAAAAAAAAAAAAAAAAAAGAACAATAAAAAGAAACTGGAAGAAATTTTTAAGTTTTCATTTCCACACTCTAGAATTCTCAATTGACAACAAAATGATTCACACCTGATACTTGTTTTGACCTTCAAAAGCTATATATTTCTCCAAACTTTTGTTTTGGATATTGTGTTCTTTGCTTTCTTTTGTTTCTTGGTTCCTTGCCATTGCAGAAAGGTGGAGTGGACACCACAATGCTTGTCCTCAACCAGGCAAAGTATCCCACTAAGATCTTCTACCCTTTATGTGTTACTTGTCCTTTTCACTCAATTATATCCCCTTCTTCATCTTCAACTTTTCTCTATTCTTCTTCACTCTCAAAAGTAAAAGCTGCTATATAATTTACTTTCCTTTTTCTTTCTCTTAAATATACTTATATATGATTCTTTAATTTACCTGCATTAATTCAAATATAAATATTGATCAAAAACAAATCTTGAATTAATGGGGCTTGTGCATATGATCACTATATATGTATAAGTATAAGATGCATGTGAAAAAAAAAAAAAAGAAACCAATAAACATTCACAAAGCTCTAGATCATCTCATAGTCCAATGCCAAATGTCTTTTTGACCATTGGCTTTTCATACATTTGAGAAACCCAAAGTATCATTAGACAAAGGCACAAAGCAATGCAATTTGATTGTAACATAAAAGTAAGATTCAATTAAATATGCGTATCATTTCATCAACTCTTTTACTCTTTACTATTATTTTTACTCAAAGCTTTAGGTTGGAAAAAATGGTGCTAAATAAACTATATAACACAACTGTCGATACAAAAATAAAGTAATTTATTGTTCAAAAAACAAGAGTAAAAAATAATTCAGATGTTGTGGCATTATTTTGTCAAACAGGATTAATTAAAATTCAGTGAGCTCTGAATACTTATGATTTATATAAAAAATAATTAATAATTATGTATGCTCGGATGTATAAATCCTTATCCAAAAGTATTTTACATTTATGATTTTCTTGGACAAGCTAAGATAATTAGTTCAAATGCAATGGCATAACCTTTTAATTTGTTTGTAACTATAATTTACTATAGCTGATTTTGTTTTTTTTTTTAAAAAAAAAGAAACAAATTAAAGGCTCTTTATTCGAGTATTTCCTGTAAACTTTGTTTAACACATGGAATTCTTACATCTAATTGAAGAAGAAATCTTTTTTCTGATAAATACAAAGCACATAGTCAGTGCACACATCACAATCAAAGCAAATTTGACTTCATTAGAACCAGTCATAGGTCGTATTACATGTTTGTGTTTGGTACCGAATACAATTTTTTTAAATCGACAATTTCCTCTAATTTACGCAAAAAATGTAATGTTCAAATACCAATACATTGATAGACACATGTTACTTATACTAAATTAATTTATTTAATCAAGACAAGCAATTAATAATAAAAGGGACTCAAGGATATATTTTTTTTTTTAGTACAAAGGAAACGGACAAAAGCCTAATAGTTTTGTATCAATAATTTATGTACGTGTTTGTTCAAATAATAATAATAATAATAATAATTCTACATGTCAAATAATTGTGCATAAGATTTGTGGTGTGACATTTTTAACTTGAACTGTAGCAATTTTCCGTTTTGACTTAAATTACTCCACAAATGTAAAATTATTTCATAATTTTAAGTTATTTCATAAGAAAATTTTTACGCATTGAACTAATGTTATGTTTGGATGCAATGAATTTGAGCATGAATTTGGATTTTAATTAAATTTTTTGTTTGAAAACTACATGAATTTGTATCTATGAAGATTTAAAATAAATCCACCATGAATGTAATAGGTCATTTAATAAGGATTTAAAATAACATACAACTACATGTTATTTGAAATATTTATATTTTAAATTTAATATTTAAAATTTAAGATTTTAAATCAAATACTTACATTTAAACACACTCTAAATTTATTTTATTAAATTTGCGTTGATGTAAACTATTCATCCATGTCACTATTCACTAGGACATAATAGTTGCATAGATGCCCTTTTTCCAAGGGCCTAAATGTAATGTGTGAGATAATGCGGGTGAAAAAAAAAAAGCAAGAGTTGATGTTGGGGTAAGAGGGTACACCTTGAAAGAAAAAGAATTTAGCTTTTGCCCTAACAGTCAAACCAAATAAGGTCACAATAGAACTCCTTTTTAGGTACTACGGATATGCTTTTAGGGCACCTCTTAAATGATTTGATTTCACATATCTACAATAAAATGACCAAAAAAGGCCTAAAATGAAACAAGGGTTTGGGGTTTTAGCTCCATAAGATGTCTAAAATGTCCTTTAAAAAATATTGCAAGAATTAGTGTCGGTAGAGGGACAACAATAGGGTCAACCTTCCCTACATATCCTTAATTGTATAGTTTTGGCATCTCCCAAGCTAAACGAGGAGAAGAAGAACTATTAACAACAACAACAACAACAACCGGTAGTTGTAGGGTTTTGGCCCTAATGAATCAAAGAAAGAAAATGACAAGACTTTTGGCCACGAGGGCCAAGCTAAATGACAAATTCTATTACCTTTTCTCTATGTTTTACGTGGCCTAATGCCTAATGTGACCACTACATTTCAATGATATTGCTAAACAAAGAAAAGAAAGTTAGGAGCCTTGGTAATAAATTAATGGACGATGGTGTGTGCAATACAATAATCTATATATAAATTAAGGAAAATATAGCTAAACAATGAACTAAAATGTTTTCATTTTCAATTAGGCACAGTAGGTTCTGGTGGATAGAGACATCTGTTTCTTAGAAATTAAAAAGAAATGCAAATTTAGATTCAAAGTAATGATTATAATGGTCCCAAACTCCCCTTTAAATTATGCTGAAGAAAGGAACATGAGATTTCATAAATTTTTGGTATCTTTTTCAAATTCTGAAGCAACCATTCCATCTAATTTTTTTCTTTGTTATTTATTCAATTATTTTGGTTTGTTCTTATTTTATAAAACAAAAGCTTCCTAATTATGTCTATAAAGGATCCACTAATATGCTATGTTTAGACAATGAGTCTAAATGGATTTTATTATACATAAATAAAATTTAGTGAAAGGTAAAGAAAAAGAAAACAGCTTACCCTTTGTTGATGATTTTTGGTTGGCTGTAGAAATAGTTGAAAGAGTAGGGTCTATGTGGGCTTAGAAGCAGCTGCTTGCTTAAAAGCAACAGTGGGAGCAATTCTGCAGCTCCTCCTCTGATGTTCAAGCACAAGTTCACCAGCAAACCAATCCAATTTCTCAAAATTACTTTGTTCTCCAATCCTCTTACCTCCAAACAGAACTGATTCAACATTTTTCTGTTTCAACATCTCCTCTGCTATGGCAATCAACATCTTCACATTGTTAGGACCAGAGTCTGTGTCTACATTGGGTCCACACCTGCCTAAGCTAGACCCATTTGCCTGTCCCCACCAACAAAAAAAAAAAAATCATAATCAGCCCTTTTTTTCTCTGTAATCCTGCACAAAGTGCGCATATAGACCATTCTTTTAGTAAAAAACTCAGACCACTCTAAAGCTACAGAACCTAGTCAATTAGACAAAAAGCACCCAAAATCAGAGACCATACTCTATACTCCTTTATTAGCATTGATTCCTCAAGATTGCATTTGGGTGCACTTAATTATATTACTGGCAAAAATGAGTAATTGGGTAGCATTCAAAATTCAATTGCATGGTATTGGCTAACAAATAAAGTACTAACACCAGCCATACTATTACTTTTGGTTAAAATGTCAAATTTTACTAGCAAAAAATGAGAGGACAAGGAATTGAAGATTGAAAGGTCCCCTACCTTATTTTAGGTGGCTAATATTAAGGTAGTACAAGAATAGGTTGATCAAAGACTACATCCTTAGCATTTGTCAGCAAATTAAATCATACCTCAAAGTGACCCTAATAATAAAAGCTTCAAGCTAATTATGGTAAGCATGTTTAGCCTGTAACTAATATATGAAGATAAATCATTGTGTATACCCCCCACACGCCTGACAAAATACAATCCCCATGTCTCGAGCCATTTCTTCTTCCACTTAATTGCTAATTTTTTTAACAAAAAAAAAAAAGGCCAAAAACAAAAATTCTATCTGTTGCCTTTTCTAATTTACTCATCCAGCTCATATTGACAGAGGTAGATTAGATTTTTCTTATTCAGGCATTGACATGCAGATAATGATTCTAAAATTGGCTGCAGAATTCAATTCTGGATGAGTTGGACTTGGAAGGATTGGAAAAAACAATTCAGCCACCTACTGAAACTTTTTAACCATTTTGATAGAGATTCCTGGTAAGAAGAAAAAAAAAGTTGGTAATAAATCATTTATCACATTTCATTTTTTTGCCAATCTGGCTAGAGATTTGGACCTACAATCTTTAATTTGACAACAAAGGAGAATCTGAAAACTTTATTTTGGCAATTAAACTCTTCATTAAGAAACTGAAGTATAAACAAAATAGTAATTTGAGATTTAACTTGGAATTATACCTGACATTTTGACCAAAACCCCAAACCAATTAAATAATCTAAAACCCGGGAACAATACTAACATATCTTTATGGCTCTAGTCAACCCAATAAAATAAAGACAAACTCACAAAAACAACCACACAATTCCTTATTATTAGCTCCCTCGAACTTAGGTTGCCCTTGTATCTCTTCTGCTACTACATGTCGGCTAACACAAGCCATAGAAACACTTAATCCAATGACCAAAGCCAAAAAAAAAAATCACCAATGTCAGGTTCTACGAGTTAAAATCTATGCCGAAATTTGAGTAGTCAAATGACATGATATTAAGAAGTAGTGGGTTCAATTTTTTACCACCACATAGGTGAAACTCACCTCCCAAGTTCAAAAAGAAAAAGCTAAAACCTGTGACCTTCTGATTACAAACAAGAGTAACCTTACTGCAAAGTTATATATATCATAATGTACATATCTACACATAACATCCATGCATGAAAAAGACACAATTGGCTAAACCCTTTACACCAGGCTGGCTAAAATTGTCAGGTACACGCTATAACTAAGAAAAAGACCATAAACCAGGTTGTACAGAATTAAATACAGAAGAAGAGACACAAACAAGTTGTCTAATGCCCATACATACCTGAATTCTCACATAGTTACTGCTTTTACTCTGACCAAATGCCATTGCTACAGCTTGGTCCACTGCATCAGCCGAACCATCACCCGAAATTCGAGACATGGGTCTAGCCCAATGTTTAGCCCTCCAATTTTTAACCTCATCAAAATCATAGCTAACCTCAAGAAGTTGACCAGTACCCAGTGACAACACTAATAAATCCTCCACACCTCTAACAAAAGGAAACTCTTGCTTATTGTGCAACACGTGTGTGATTGCTGCAGCTGTTGGGTTGCTCATAGCTAAACCACCATCAATGGCTAAACACTTGGTCTGACCATCAACCGACCACATTTGAACCGGTTCAAATAAACCCGGTTCTGCTGATGTCGCCCGGCAAACTTCCCATAGCCGGAAATCAAAACCATCAGTCTCTAATGCATCAGCTCTCGAGAACAGGAACGGTGCCGTACTCGAAAGGTCATAACACGGTATTAGAACCGGTTTTAACGTATCTTTAAGCGTTAAGCTCCTTTCTTTCTCCGCAAAAGTCTCTTTCATGACCTTTTCTAACCCGGTCGTAGCCGCCGTCGAACTGGAACTGCCTTTGAACAACCGCTTAATGCCGCCACCGCCACCACCAGCACCGCCGCGGTAAAATTTTTTACCGTGATCAGCTAGAAACCTCCAGGTATCATCAGCTTTCTTGAGTGGACGGTTATGGTCTTTGGTACCAAAAAGCATTGCCGTAAATATACCTCCGATGCCGGTACCGGCGGCTACGTCAAAGTAATCAGCAATTCTTGCGTCAGGGTTGCCTGATTTTGTTTTAAGTGCTTCTTCAAGGTACGCAAGTGCTTTGCCTGGAATAATACCTTTCATGCCGCCACAGTCTATGGAGAGTATGCAGATTTTTCCACGCTGGTTTTTGATTGCAGAGGCGCTTGTATTGTTGACTGTATCGGCGGTGACATGTTGAGATAAGAGAGTGTCAGGTTTTTGGTGCTCTGTTGGTGGTAGAGGAGAGATCTGCTTGGGGACCCAGAGCTTCTGATCGTCGTAGCCGAAAAGAAATTTGCTTTCAAGAATTGAAAAGATTTCGTAGCTGAGCTTGTCTGTATCTATGCTTGGTTCTTGCATTTCTAAAGATTGGTTGATATCCATTTTTCTTCTTTTCACCAAAACAAAACTAGAAAAAAAAATTAGTTTTTGGGTTTGAAAATAAAAGAGTTGCTTAAGAATTAAATTTTCTTTGCATGAGAATAATTCTCGATGATGGAGCTTGATTTTCTTGATAGATGACAGGTTAATTTCTCTCTTTGTTTCTTCTTCTGCTGTTGGTTTACCTTGACATTAACGCCACCAGAGATTTTCTTGCCAAAATAAATTTTTTTTTCAATTAGAAGCTTCCAAAGAGAATTAATTTCTCGAAAGAACTTCACTATTCTTCCATGATCAACAACAAGAACATGGAAAAATCTTCATCATCTTCAAAAAGAAAAAAATAATTTTCTGCAAGAAAATCTTTTTGGGTTGCCAAAATTGCTAGCTATGAGTTGAGTTCATGGTCTAAAAGAACCAATCATTTCTTTTTACAAGAAAAGAAGAGAAGCAAAAGAAAAGAAAAGAAAAGGACCCCAAAACCCTGTCTTGAAAACCCTTCTGGCCAAGTTCTCAATCTTTGTATTCTGGGCGTAACAGAGCACGCTAATGATGGAAATGGCATAAAAAGATTAAACCAACCAAAAAGAAGGGGCTGGTTATCGAGCCTTCTAGCTATTAATAATAATAAATTAATAATGAGCTATAGCAAGATAACACCCTCAAAACAACAACAACAAAGGGCTAAAAAAGCCAAAGAAGGAGACGGAGAAAGAGAAAGAGAAAGAGAAAGAGAAAGAGAAGACGCAAGAACACAGCAGTTGCAGAGGATGTCTGCTTATAGCTTTTAAAACCACAATATTCAACTCTTTTCTTTTCTTTTCTTTTCTTTATTTTTCTATTTTTAATTTCTTTGGTTTTTTTTTTTTTTTTGTTTCTTTCGTGCTCTTTTTTTTTTTTTTCCTTTCTTGTCTCCTTCTTATCCATCTGCAAAGATTGATATATAGCGAATTTTTTTTACCAAAATATAGCGAATTTTTTTACAGCTAATATATTAATTAGTAAAAGTTTAATTAATTTATTGGGTCCATATTAAGTAATTTCAATTATTTAAAATTATTTAGTTGATAAAAATATAATTTATTTGTAAGTTAAAGATACAACTAAATATTAAATTAATTTTCTATTCATTTAAAAAATTAAAAATTAAATAATTTGAATTTTTATTATAAAAAATCTAGAAATTATTTTTTATTTATATTTTAAGTATAATTTTTATTTTAAAATTTATTAACTTTTCTAAAAGATATCATGAGGCATAGCGTTTCATTTTTGTTGTTGTTGATTTAAAATGGAAGAACTGTCTTTATTGTGCAGTCCACCAAAATTTAGATCACACGAAAAAAATTTATTGAATTTTATATATATATATAGTAAAATAAATGAATACCCCTAAAATTTAATAATTTTTTTAATTTAGCAAATACATTATTTATTAGAATATTAATTATAAAGAAAATTAATATATCTAATTTTTATATTTCTATTATTAAATTTATATGTATTATATGTGTATACATATGATCGAACTAAATTTTAATTAAGATTAATTAATTAAAAAATGACTATATAAGTGAAGTTTGATATTTTATAAGAATAAAATACATAATTATGCCAATAAAAAATTATAATAAGTGATATTGCATTAATGTTTTAATTATATTGGAGTTGTAAAATTATATTTTGAGTATTTTTATTTTAATTTTTTTAAAAATATTGTACTAAATTATTAAATAAAATTTATATTTTTTATTATAAAAATATAATTAAATATATTGTATATTATAAATCTATTTGTAAGTTACATATTGGAAGTAAGTAAAAACTTCCGTTAACTTTTGGATTTATTTATGTTTTTTTTGTTGTTTTTTTTTTTTTTTTTTGGGAGTGGGAGTTTAGGGAGGGACCAATCAGCGATTGGTCAGTCAGCGACGGCTGTACATAGATGATGAGGTCTTTGCCGGTCAGAGATCAAACGGTCAAGATAAGTTAATCGCTGTTTGTCCGTGATCAACGGTCAAATTGAAGGAAAACACAAACTTGTTTTTTAATGTTAAAACACAATTTTTATGTTTCCCGCCCTTGTCGTCACGCGTGGACCCATTTTCTTTCTCGTCGGCGAAACAATGGAGACACACTCATAAATTTTTCTTCTATTATTATTATTATTTTTTTCTCCATAAAGTAAGATTTGAAGTTAAAAGATGTTTATCAAGTAACTACCGTTAGAATTAGCATTAGCAGATAAAAAATTATTTTTACTTAATTAATATTGTGAATTCAAGCAGTAATATTTAGGGTGATATTAAATTAGCTATCAAAATTTTTTGTAAGTTTGATTTGAATCAAATTAAATTAGTTAAAATTTAATAAATTTTAAATATTAACAATTTAAATTAGTTGATTTTTTTATAATTTTATCCAAATTAAACTGAATGATTTAAAATTTAGTAAATTTTAAATAATAAAAGCTAAAAAAATATGACAATTTTACACACTACAATATATCTAGGTGCCATATACATTATGAAGATTTTATATTTATAAATTAATAGTATTTTAATTAATTAATATTTGCAAGTACTATATAAATCAAAATACATATTTGAAAATTAAAAAAAAATTATATTGCCGTTACACATAAAACTTGTGAAAGAGAGTTTATTAGCCTCGCTAAGGTTATTAGCATCTGCATATCGTCGTCAATTTAAAAAGAAAAAAATATTTTATTGTACAGTCCATCCATGCCTAATTATATGACTTCTCTATTTAAAAAAAATCTAAAAAGCAATTAAAAATATAAAAAACTATTTTTTATTTACCTTTTTTCATATCTTATTTTTCTTCTTAATTTTTCATATAATTATATATCATTTAGGCTGCCATTAGTGCAACATTCACTTATGGCAGTCATTCTTTTCTGTGTTTAATTTTTTTTATTATTTAAGTATATATATATATTTGAGTGTTTTATCTAATTTTTTGTTTATGTTTTATGTTTAAAAAAGCTATTTTATATTTTTTATTATGAAAATAAATTACCCTGCGGTAATGCTGTTAAATTATTTTTTATTATGGAAATTGTTAAAAGGTAAGAGTAAAAAGCGCTAACCGAAATTCGGTTAAAATGTAAAAGATAATCCTAACCACCACATTTAGTTGACCCATCTGTCAGCGGCCTATTGGCTTGCAAATCATTTCGGTCCGCTAGACGCTAAAGCCAGACCCTTAGTCCTTTTAAATTGTCACCACTATATTGAGAATGAAAACTTGTAGATTTTTCTATTTAAGTTCAAATTATTTAACAATATATAAACAAAATAATCAAAAATTCGTTCCTAATAGTGTAATAGATGCGGAATCTAGTCGAAATAAAATGAGTTTTAAAAAATTTGATCTCAATTTCAAGTTTAAATAATCAAATTCGAATTTGAGATTGAACTAACTAATTTAAAACTTGAATAAAATTTATCGTACTCAAGTACTTGAAATTCAAACTTTTCATTAGATCAATTTTGAATTGTTTTTGAATATTTTTTATATTTAAAATTTTTTTGGATTGATTTTGAATGACAGGGATTTGTCTCTATTTATTTATATTCATTATATGTAATAATAATAAATAAATCCATATAGTAAAAATACGTACAAAGCTGGCCACAAGAATATAATACAATTATATTGTATAGTTATGGACATAATTTTTTAAATGAAAACAATAATTAAATATCAAAACTTTTGAAGTTTTTTTCCTAAACCAACTATATTTAAAATTTATTAAATTTTAATTAATTTAATTTAATTTGAACAGAACCACAAATAAGCACACAACTAACATAACTAACATTTGGCTTTTTCCTATAAGGTATCACTACATTTAGCTTATGGTATATGCGATCTAAGAATACAAAGATTTTAAGAAAGAAATAGTGACGTAGTGATGAGCATATACATATGTATAGACATATGGCAACATTAAACACAATCTGATATCAAAATACGCATGCTCATAGAAATTTCTGGTCTTTCTGATGAGAAGGACACTGGCCTTGAATGATGGTTGGTCCCATTTATTAAAAATAAAATCTCTATCAAGAAAAAAAAGAAGAAGAAGAAGAAAGAAGATTGAATTTGTCAAATATTCGTTTTCCATCAATTATCGATTTACATAAGATGAAAAAAAAAGAAAATTATTAACAAAACCCAATTGACTATTTTATCGTTTATGTTGATTTTTGTATTGGGTGTGTGAGATTTTATTTCTATTTTATGTATTTTTTTTTATCAAATATAAAGAATGGAAGCAATTCGGGATGAAATTCATATCTTGTGTCGTAATTAATTAGTCATTAGGCAAAAAACACAAGCTTATCTAAGTATTTACTTGAATCTATTGATTCAAATAAAAAAAAATGGAAAAATCTAGTTTTTTTTTTTGTTTAAATCGTATCTATTTTTTGTTTGTTTTAAGTACGTTGTTGCATTTGGCATTATATTGTTTGATTCATTTATTCTCAACTTAATCATAATTTCTAGTGTAAGTCTAACCACATAAATTATTTTTTTCTTATATCAAATAATGGACAAATATGACATTAAACTGTAGATACTTGAAATATAAGGTCAAGTTTTGAGTTTTTTTTTTAAATTATTTTTTTAATCTGAAACTAGATGGTATTTAGATTTTTTTAAAGTAAATTTTAAAATAATTCACTTGATAGAAGTTACTGAAATTTTAAATTAAAAAAATAGAGAATTATTAAAAAAGTAGTATTTATGTTTGGATTGTTATTCTAGCTAGTAGTAAACTACATTTTAATTAAAAAGGTTAGTCCCTTGAAAAAAAGAGTTATATTTTGATAAACCTTCTTCTTTATTAAAAAGTTCTCAAAAAGAAATATAATTCTTAAGCTATTGCAATATTAAATAATATATTTGATATATTTTTTAATATTCCAATGAATATAAGATAATTAGATTTGTTTTTGATATATCCACATATTGACTTGTTATTATTATTTTTTTGAACAAGACTTATTATTTGATATATCTGAAATAATTATATTTGATTTGAAAGAAATAAGATAAATAAATAATAAATAAATAAATATATATATCTAATGAAAAATATCATTTTGGTGAAAAAAAAGGCAAGAAAATGAAATTAAGTAAAAGACGTGATGAGATGGTACTTGTTCAAAAATCTTGGAAGCCATGATTTGGAAGGAAATGGATGCTGAGGTTGTTGCTGTTAAAGTGATTGAGAGGGGAATTGATACAAATGGACATGATGCTCATCCACTCATCTCTATAGTTTTCTGGTAATTAGTGGTTGACAATTCTAATTACATCATATCATGCCCTCCATAAAATTCAAATTAAGCCTGTTGATTATTATTTATTAAAATATATATATGACAACAAAGAAATAAACTTGAACTTTAGACTAGTTCAAATTTTTATCTTAATTTCTATTTTTCTTTAAATTAATTATTCCTAGATTTTCAATGTGATGATGTCTATATTACATTAATATATCCCTAGTTTATCGACAAATTCTTGCTTTTTATCACTTCACGCTACATATGAAATTATATTTCCTTACTGAAAATGGTTGATAAGTTATTTTTTATAAATATTCAATCGTAATATATATAATTATATTAAATTAATTATTGAGAGATTTAATTCTTTTTATAATTCTGCCTAAATCAAAATAAATTATTTATTTAGAGTAAAATTTCCTTTGAAATCAAAAGAATGTATAATTTTTCTTTTGTTTAAATTTAAAATAAAATAGTATACTTCACAAGAAAATTGTAAATTGATGTCATTCAGAACTTCAAAGTAACAAATAAAATTGACATGCAAATAAGTAGAAAATTTAAAGCAAAAAAATATATATAATTCACACATTTATTTAAAAATTTAAGTTAAATGACTAAACTTTTAACTCTAATTCTAACTCTTTGTTTTACATGTAATTGTTTAAATTACAGTGTTATTCCTTTTTAAAAATTATCAAAATATCACAGAGCATAAAAGTTCAAGCAGAATCAAGCTATGGAGAAAGGCAAAAAAAAAAAAAAGCATACCAAATTGGTATTGATTATTCTCCACCATTTAGCTTTATCATTATGATTATCAGGAAATTTGATATTGATATTTATCAAAACCATAATTTCACAACTTCCACAACTAGCTAATACCCACTAAAATGCTTGTTGTTAATGATATGACCATTTATTAAAAATTGTGTGATTTAATCTTTCATTTCTTCAAGATTAACAATTTCCGTTTGTGTGATTATACACAACATACAGAGTGAAAGAAATAAGATACACTTCTTCATAAAATTATAGTAATTTTATAAAGGTATGCTAACTCATATAATTTAAACACACACATTAGTTTTATTCGTATGATTTAATGAGTCTTTTTCATTATTTTTTTTTCAATCCAAAAAACATAAAATGTCTATGTACTAGGAAAATCATAGGCACTAATTAAGGTTGATATGTATGCATTTCTTTTTCCTCCAAGTGAAAATTGATGGGATTAGATAATTGATTTGAAGCACTTAGACCACTAATCACGGTTATCATCATGTCAAACCCCACTTGACTTTGACTTACATAGGAATAATTTTATCCTAATCAAAAGGATAACAAAAAACAGACAATGTCATTTGAGAAATGATTTGTTTGAAACACTTTTATGCTCAGCTTCTTCTTGGCTCCAAGGTCAGACCTATATTATGATGTTCATTTGTTTACACCTTTTTTTTTTTAAGAAAAAAAAAACATTAATATTTTTATTATTTAATTTATGAAAGAAAAAGT
>CATIWM010088999.1:0-11169 GCA_949671775.1 Mallotus repandus | reverse complement strand
TTTGGATGGGATGATTTGAATCCGTGGTGGTGAACAAGATCCATGAAGATCCATGGAATGCCATGGATTAAATTTTGTATTTGAACGTAGTTTTATGATTTTTTATTCATTTATTTCGTAATTTTATTTTGTATTTTTTTGGGTTGTAGTTAATTTTATTTTTCTTAGTAGATTATTGTAATAGCCCCAATAGTGGGAATAGTGGAATCATACGTGTATGTGTTTTTAATTGGTTAGTAAATTAGGTTTCATTTGGTAATTCAATTAAAATTAATGTTGGCTTTAGATTAATTTTAGGTTGTATGTAATTAAAATCAGGGTTAGAAAAATCACGTAATGTTTGTTTTTTTTTTCTATTATTTTTTATTTGGGCTTGTTTTTATTTTTATTTGTTTTAGGGGCCAGGCCCACGTGTAGATCTAACTCACTTAATGAATAGGCTTTTAAAATTAAATTTAGGTTTAATTAACTTTAAAATTAATTTAGGCCCATTTAGATTAATTTAGACTTTAGGCCCATTTTTTAGTTAAATAAAATTAATTTAGACTTAGTTCAGCCTATTAATAAAGCCTTCTTCATAATTTGTAGACTTAGGATCATTTCATTAAAATTAATTAGAATTAAGCCCACTAATTTATTTCTTTTTCTTTCAAAAATTTAATAGACTTAAGTCCACTTTCTTTAGAATTAAAATAAATAGATTTAGGCTCACTAATTATCAAAATGTAGGCCCATTTTTAGTTCCATTTCATTTGTAAATAAAATATGTAGATTTAGTTAACTTAAATTAAAATTAAATACAGTTTAGATTTAGGGACATTATGCTTTGAATGCATTTGTTTTGTGTTTTTTCATTGATTGGTTGCCTTAGGGTTAGATGGATGTTCAAATTAGGGTTTAATTAGGGAATAAGATAGTAATTAATAAAATAAATCTAAATGAACAAAAGACTAAAAGAAGTTAGTATTCCGTATCCAGAACTCCTAGTTGTGGTGCTAGCTTGTATTAGAGAATCGAGTTACCACCACTTTCTATTTGTCCCAGTTATTACCCTGGGTGACAACTCCTCATCTCCACGCCATGTCTTTGTGACAGTGGTTAGTGTGTTCACTAGAGCCCTGAGCTCAGACAGTGTCGCGGTTGCAATAAACTTGGGCGCGCGCTAAACCCCACCGTCTACACAAAGTAAACATTACAACTGTCACTTTTGAAAAGAAATTCATAACCTTTTCTAGTCAAAGTAGAAATAGAGACAATGTTTTTATAAGCATTAGGTACATTTAATACATCATCCAATAACAAACATGATCAAACAAATAAATAGAAGTAGATCCTATAGCCTTGGTTGCAACACTTGCACCATTGCCAAGCTTTAAGGTTACTTTATTGGGCTTGAACCTTCTCTCATTTGCTAGATCCTGTATAGATATACAAACGTGAGAACTTGCATTGGTATCCAATACTTATGCATTATATGAGCTCTTAGAAAATTTAGAAGCAATTAAACTAGAGAAACTCTCTCCTTCTCCATGATTTCCCTTTCTTTTTATGTTGAAAGACTCAAGGAATTTAGGACAATTCCTCTTCCAATGCCCTTCACCATGACAATGGAAACACTTTCCCTTGTCTTGCTCTTCCCTCACATTAGCTTTGCCTTTATTCTTGGCTATGCCACCCTTAGGCTTGACAATACTTGTCTTGCCTTTCCTTTTCTTATTGCCTTTCTTCTTTATCTTACTAGAAGATGCAATAAGAGCAACATCCTTCCCTTTACCACTTTGGATAGCCTTTTGGGCCGTCACTAGCATTTTCATAAGCTCCGCAAGAGTGCACTATATTTTATTCACATGGAAATTTACAATTGTTTACCTAAAAGATTCATGAAAATATTGAAGGATCAAATCCAATTAGAGATGGAAGTCCATTTTGAAGTCTAGACTTTCTAGCTCCTCTGTTTATCTAATCATAAAGTTTACATGGACTCCCACATCCTCACTTTCCCTCATCTTAGTATGGAATAACCACTTTGATATCTCATATCTTACAGTCCTACTTTGTTCACCAAGCAACTCTTGTAGGTGAAGTAGGATTTCTTTAGCATTTGTGTACTTCTCATGTTGCTGATGGATCTCGGTGTTCATGGAAGCCCACATTATGCATCATGCTTGCAAATCATCATCATTTCATTTTTTTTAGAGTTTCTCGCTCCCCTTGGTAGGCATTATTGGGAAGTGTTGTGGGTGGTGATTGATTCAGTACATAAAGAATCTTTTTGGAAGCTAAAACAACTTTTAGATTCCTAAGCTAATCAACAAAGTTAGGGCCCGTAAGCCTATGTTGATAGAGTATGATGGAGAGTGGGTTTGAAGGTCTTATATTATCAATTTTCTACAAAGGAAACAAGATTAGTTAGATATATGACATTGCTTTTATTACCATTAGATTTGGTCTTTAAATATAATGGTCTCCTACTAACTCGATGAATCCTACACTTCCAAGCAGGAAATAGAAATCCCTTATTGGATGATTTCTAATGGGTGATAGAGTTCTCAATGGTCACTAATATCCCTTAGGTACACATTGCCATTCTTGGAATTTTAGTTCTCGTCAAATAGGCAACTCTTGCCATGACATCTCATGTGAGGTTCCATTAATCTGGCCCCTAAAGTTACGGGCCTTAAGTACACATTGTCATTCTTGGCATTTGGCATTAGTTAGGTCTACACCATTTAATCAATGAAATGTATAAAATTGAATACTACACACCTCAAGTATGCCTATTTGCCACTCTTGGCATATAGTCGGCACAGTGGTGCCTAGTCAATTCCACTTCCCTTGTCTCCAACTTGAACTCTCCAAGCTCCCATTTCATAACTCTTTGTGAATTACATCAAATCATTGGCATTCTAAGGTAAAATTACAACCTATTTCTATGTAACTAACTCTTAATTACATAGCAAATAATAAAACTAATTATTATTACAAAATTAGGATGTAACCTAGCCCATGATCATTCCATTTATATATGTCAATCATATATTAAGTAAGATGCAATTATGGCATATTTAGCCACAATACTTGTAACTAACATAAAACATAATCATAACTCTTGCAATTATCATAAAATTTAGCATGTGTTAAGTGCAAAATGATCCTCTAACACCACTAAAAAAGGGGTGATCAAATCACCTATATGGACTTGGTCTCATCACATGACGTGACGCCCATATATACATATCAAAGCATGCAACACTTATGCTCCTAGGCGAAGAGCCATGATTCATCACACAATCATGCATGAGAGCTCCCAGAAATCGGGTAGTCCATACACAATATCACCATGCGCTATTATCCTTCACTCTGATACCACTGGAAGGAAATCAATTATGCTACTTAGGCTTAAGAATAGTGTGGTGAGCACTAACCTAAGTACAATAAATTTCAAAAATTTACTTTCTCATAACCCTTCATCACATGAAGAGTTTCCACTCCTATGAATTTATTTTGCAATTCAACATATAGCTAACTTACATCAACATGTATAATCATAAAACCTAGGAAATCATATTGGTGGAATACTTACAATCTCCTGAGTGTTTGATGTAGACCACAAGTAACAATGGATTGCTTTCTTGAATCAATGCTAAGCTACCCAAATGTTTGGCCTCTAGCCTGAAACACCAAAGCCTTCCAATCACCTTCTTACCTTTGATTAAGTGTAGTTGCAAGCACTGCTCTTATGACCTAAAGAAACTTCAACTAACTCAATCCCACTAGCAAGAACTAAGAGTTTATGATTGGTATATTTTGTGTTTCCTTTTGGTATATCTTTTGTCTCTACACTTTCCACTAACTCTTAATGGAATTTATGCCACTCTTAACATTTAGAACTCTTCTTAAGGTGATATTTACATATAAAGAATTAGGGTTAATTAGACATACACATATAAATATCTCTTACACCATAATCATTAGGAAGACACCTCAGGACATGGTAAAAAGTGCATATGTATAAATATCTAGTAAGTGTAGAGAGTAGATGTAGATATATATTAAACATATCTCATGTATTTAATCCACACATATTTTCTCTACATAACCCACTAACTCAATGTGCCCTAAAAGTCAACTAAACACATATAAGAGATAATATCTCCTAATATGCCAAAATAGACTTATATTGATAAATGGACTTGGGCTTAGTTATTGGGCAAACTCTTAGGCCAATATATTGGCCAGTCCAATCAATAAATTAATTGGGCCTAATTAATGAAATTGGGCCTTTAGGTTGGGCCTAATTAATGAAATTGGGCCTTTAGGTTGGGCAAACTCTTGGCTTAAGCCCATTCCATCAAACTAATGGGCCTTAGAGTTGGGCCAAGCCCATTCCATCAAACTAATGGGCCTTGAGTTATGTTAATGGGCCTTGGATTAATCTTTGGCCAAAACTCTTTTAAGCCTAGGCCCACACACCTTGGGCCATTAACCTAAGTCAATAAGGAAATAACATATACTCTTTATTTAATACTTTAATTAATATCTCATATTAATCAAGTATTTAATAATTAAACTATTTATGGAATTAAATTTTATGATGTGCTAGAATCATTGCTCAAAGCATAAATCCAATTCCATTAATCTTAATTAATTGATTAAATTCTTTAATCAATAATTAGATTAATTATGTGATATGGAAAAACTCTTTTAGGTGTGACTTACTAGGTTCATGTCTAATTGGCAATGAGAATATAATATCAACTCTTGATATTATTTGAAACTCTTTTAAGCCTAAATGTGAAAATCTTGATTATACACATTTAGTTCTCATAAGTTATGAGTGACCCCTAGCATCAATATCACAACTATCCAATTAGAAATGAATGCATATGATGATTCACACGAACCCTTGTGGTCATAATTATGGTGCACTAAAATCCCTTCATTTGATCATCCCAATAGAGGCTAAAGTAAAGGTTTAATCAAACTCTAATAGCTTTATCATATGACCTCATCTCATGTTATTCTTGATAAAACATAACTAATACTAGAGATGCTTTCTAGCACTGAAACTCTTTCAGACTTTGTTATGGTTGTCCTGGCCAAGAACTCTATTCATCAAGAATCAAATTAGATAACATAGGATCTATCCCAGTTCACTCTAGGCAATGAATCCAATCTTGGTAGAACGATCATCCCTACATTTAATTAATTAGAGCCACCACACGCCATATACCCATATGAGAATTACACAAGTATGTAAGCAAAAATAAACCCTAACCACTCAAATGTGTATGACCATGTCACCTCAGGTCAAAGGACTATATGTACTATTATAACCTAGACTGTGATCATCGACTATAAGTGAATATCCTTGCGATCACTAATCTAACGTCAGTGTTCGATCCAATAATCACATGAGTATCCACATGTCTATTATGATATCTTATATCAAGTAGCATGAGACTCACTACCTTCCACTATTAGCACCATATTTTAATCAAGGAAAATAGATAGAGGTGATGGTTTAATTAATATTACCTGAATATTAATTAATTGACTATGAACAATTTATAGCATATGTACTAAATAAATTTGTAGCTCATATTATCAACTCTTGATAATAAATTTAGTTAACATAATGGTAAATGATAAATACTCAAATAAATAAACACTTTATTTAAATGAATACTTTATTGCCATTTGGGATAATTTACAATGTCATTATATATTATAAAATGGCACTAGGGCACATTTATACTAACATGGAAGACAAACAATGGAACCACCCAGGCCAATTAATGCTCAATTTAAGAGAAATATTATTCCTTTGTGCAATGTGTGCAGTAAGAATCACTTTGGTAACTGTGAGAATAGTGGAGTACAATGTTATAAGTGTAATGAAATGGAACACTATGCTCTTGAGTGCCCAAAGAAAGTATTAAGAGAGCAATCGATTCAAGGCTCAAATGCTCTAAGGAATGGTAGAGCTGGAAGGCCACCAAATTTGGCTACACTTGTAGTTGTTTAAAGTAAAGCAAGTCAAATGGCTCCACTATCCCAAAATAGAGTTGTTGGACTAGCAAATGTAACTAGGACTGTGCAACGGCCAAGAGTATATGCAATGATAGAGCGTGATGCAGAGAATGCATCGGATGTGATAACGGGTACAATTTATATATCAAATAAGTTAGCATGTATTTTAATTGATCCTTATGCCACTTTCTCATTCATGTCATATGCATTTTCCATGGATTATAATCTTAAGTCCTGTGGTAGGATAGATCCCGTACTTATAAGTATGCTAATGGGAACGAGTGTAATTTGTGAGTCGGTTATCATAGATGTCTCCGTGAGATTGGAAGAAGCTGAAATGAAATGGAATTTTATGTTATTGCCAATTAACGAGTTTGATGCTATACTTGGCCTGGATTTTCTAAGTCAATATCGAGAAAATGTGAATTGCTATGAATGGAAGGTAGATTTTGAAATGGAAGATGGTAGGAAAATAAGTTTTGTGGGCGAAGGTAAGAAAGCAACCACTAAGATTATATCAGCCATAACAATGATGAAGTATTTGAGAAAAGGTTGTGAAAATTTCTTAGCTTCTGTGATAGATAAAAGTAAAGAAGAGGTACCAATAAAAGAGTTACCAATTATGAATGAATTTAAGGATGTGTTTCCAGAAGAATTGCTAGGTTTGCCACCTGAAAGAGAAATTGAATTCAAAATTGAACTGTTACTAGGTACATTGCCTATTTCCCAACCACCATATTGAATGGCTTTGGCTGAACTAAAAGAGTTGAAAGTGCAACTACAAGCGTTGTTAGATAAAGGATTTATCTGACCTAGTGTTTCTCCTTGGGGTGCACTTGAGCTGTATGTGAAGAAAAAGGACAGATCATTGCATTTCTGCATCAATTACAGACAGCTAAATAAGGTTACAATTCGAAAGAAGTACGCTTTACAAAGAATTAAAGATCTATTTGATCAATTACAAGGAGCAGTGGCATTCTCGAAGATAGATTTGAGGTCTGGATACCATCAATTGAGGATTAAGGAGTCGGATATTCCTCAGACTGCTTTTAGAATGAGCTATAAACATTATGAGTTTTTGGTAATGCCGTTTGGATTGAAAAATGCACTAGTTGCATTTATGGACTTTATGAACCAAGTGTTCAAGGAATATCTAGACAAGTTTGTAATCATGTTAATTGATGATATTTTGGTGTATTCAAAGTCAAAAGAGGAACATGAAGAGCATTTAAGAATAGTGTTAGAGATTTTGAGGTGTAAAAAATTATCTGTCGAAGTTAATAAATGTGAATTTTGGTTGGACAAGGTTATATTTCTTAGACACATGATATCTGTGGAAGGGGTATACGTTGATCCTAATAAAGTTGTTACGATTATGAATTGGGAACCACCTAAGACTATAATGAAAGTGCAAAGTTTCTTAGGTTTGGCAGGATATTACATGAGGTTTGTTTAGGATTTCTCAATGATTGCATCTCATTTGATAAAGTTATTGAGAAAGAATGTGAAATTTTACTGGAATCCTGATTGCCAATAAAGCTTTGAAATTTTAAAAGAGAAATTGATTACTACACCAGTGTTATCATTACCAATTGAAGGAGGCAAATATGTGGTATATAGTGATGCTTTACGACAAGGACTTTGTTGTGTATTGATGCATGATGGGAAGGTGATAGCTTATGCATCAAGGCAGCTAAGGTCCTATGAGCAAAACTATCCAATACATGATTTCAAATTTGCTCTAGTAATTTTTGCGCTAAAAATATGGAGACATTATTTGTATGGTGAAACATGCCAAATTTTCACTGATCATAAGATTTTAAATTATATCTTGAGTCAGAAGGAATTGAACTTAAGGCTAAGAAGATGGATGGAATTATTGAAGGATTATGACTGCACTATCGAATACCATCCTGGTAAGGCTAATGTAGTGGCAGATGCACTTAGTCAGAAATTGATAGGAAATCTATGCTACATATGCACAGTAAGAGTACCATTATTGATGGAACTAAGAAGTTTGGGTGTGAACTTAACTTTAGATGCTTCAGGAGGTATTTTAGCTACTTTGAAAGTAAGGCCACTACTTCTAGAAAGAATTATGCAATCGCAAATTACTGATAATGAAGCAAAAGAGTTATGAAAAGAGATTAAAGATGGAAAGAAGAAGGAAGTGACTTTGTGATAGTGATGGGATATTCAAACTGGGAAGGATAATATTTTTTTCGAATATGGATAACTTAAGAAGAGAAATTTTGGAAGAAGCTCATTGCCCTACCTATGCACTGCATCTAGGCAGTACAAAAATGTATAGAACTCTGAAGAAACATTACTGGTAGCAAGGGATGAAGAAAGACATAGCAGACTATATTTCTAAGTATTTGACTTGTCAGCTGGTTAAAGTTGAGCACAAGCATCCAACTAGTTTGTTGAAATCTTTGCCTATACTAGAATGGAAATAGGAGCATATCCTAATGGACTTTGTAGTTGGTTTGCCAAAAACTCAGTGAGGAAATGATGTTGCATGAGTAGTTGTGGATCGACTGACCAAGTCAGTGCATTTCTTGCCAATCAAGATAAGTTATAGTCTGAACAAGTTGGCAAAATTATACATCAGAGAAGTGATAAGATTGTATGGGACACCAGTATCTATGTCAGATTGAGACCTGAGATTCACTTCATGATTTTAGCCGAGCTTATAAGAAGCCTTAGATACTAAATTAAAATTTAGTACTTTTAGTCATCCCTAAACAGATGGATAATTAGAGAGAACTATACAAGTACTTAGAGATATGTTAAAAGCCAGTGCTTTGGACTTTGGTAGAATATGGGATAAGCAAGTACCACTAATGGAATTTGCTTAGAATAATAGTTATCAGAGTAGTTTGGATATGGCACCATTTGAGGTTCTATATGGAAGGAAGTGTAGGACACTAATATGCTAGGAAGAAGTAGGAGAAAGAAAATTACTGGGTCCAAAATTAGTTCAAATGACCACTAACAATATCTAACTATTTTAAGCAAATCTCAAAGTGGCTCAAGATAGACAACGAATTTATGCAAATCTCAACAGAGCCAATATTGAATATAAGGTGGGTGATAAAGTATTTATGGAAATATCGTCATGGAAAGGTGTGATTAGATTTTGAAAATGACGAAATTTACGTCCGAGATTTATTAGACCATATAAAGTTGTTTAGTGTGTGGGACCCATAGCTTATCGATTAGCACTACCACCTAAGTTAATTGGTATGCATGATGTATTCCACATCTTAATGCTACGAATGTATGGAAGTGATCCCTCACATATCTTACAAGTGCAACTAGTGGAACTAAAAGAAATTTAAGCTATGAAGAGGAGCCTATAGCTATTTTAGCTAAAGATAAAAAAGTTCTGAGGAATAAGATTATTCCATTAGTCAAAGTGCTATGGAAGAATCACTCTCGATAAGAGGCAATGTGGGAAAGAGAAGAAGATATTAGGCAACAATACCCGAACCTGTTATTTTTGGTTATTTCATAAGGTAAGCATGTTATTCAAATTTCAAGCACATAATTTATTCTAGAGGGGAGGAATTGTCACATCTATATCCCCAGACATACTAAATTGAAGATTTACTATTATTAAATGATTAATTAAGTAATTAATTAAGTCCCAAAATTGGTGGAATTGATCAATGGAAGGGCTAAAGCCATTTGAGTTTCATCTTACACTTAGACACTTGTTAAAAAAAATATAAAGGAAGAAAACTCTTCTCTGCATTGAGAAAAAGAAAAAAATGTGAAATAAGGAGAAAATGGGCGGCAAGTCATTTTGCATATGGATGGAGATGAATTTCAAGACTTTATTTCTTCTCTAGAAGCAAGTAGTCAAAATCAAATCAATAAGGAAGTTGAAGATCAAGTGAGCTAATAAGCAAATAGTTATAAAAAACAGAACAAGAGCTTTGATTTGGCTGAGTTTCGGGTGGATCAAGATGTCATTAAGGTAAGAATGACCGAAAGATTAGAAGGAATAATGTAGATTGTAAATGAGACTAGAATAAAGTTACATGCATGGAGATTTAGATATAGAATTCTTGAAATTTATATGATGTAAATGTTGAGTTTGAATTAGAATTAAGAAATTTTTGTAAATGGTGATTAGGAGCTGTTTGTGGCCCTAGAATTGAATCTGTTAAAGCAGCGAGGAGATAAAGAGGAAGCTAGCTTTGATTGTGAGTAGTTTTTCACCGATCCTTGATACAAATTTTGATTCTTTGATTCTGTTGAATTCTTAAGTTTCGGTGTTGTTCATCCTTGAGATGTCTAAATGTTAAGTTTGATTATGTTGCTTTGGTTTAATGTTGATTTCTGCCCATTTTGCTTCATTGAATTTGAATGTCAAATGGGTTGAGTTATGTTGTTTATTCATGTTATTTCTTTAGGGTTTAGCTGTAGCATTTTCCTTGAAAGCTTGATAAACCATCTATTCTAAATCAATGAAACTCTCTCATTTCGTGGTCAATTAAATTGCTATTGTATTGATTTGAGTTTGCCGCTGAATTTTTGAATTCTTAGCAGCCCCGAAATCCATTGATTCAACTGTTGTGTCTTGAGAATTTGGTCTCGTAGTTACCATTCGAGTTATGCTCGAATAACCCTTCTTAAAACACCATGATCTTGTAATCTTATTGTCAGATAAATTGTTATCACATACGTTTAGGTAGCTGCAGATTCTGATATGAAAAATGAGAGAATGCAGTTTAAAAATCTTGTCTAAACTAGAAATTAAGAAAAAGAATTTGCTGTTGTTTGCTATAGAATTCTAAGTATTAAAGTGCAGAATTTTGCGCATTAAAGTGCAGAATTCTGTGTTAAAGTGCAGAGTTTTATGTGTTAAAGTGCATAATTTTGTGTGTTAAAGTGCAGGATTCTATGTTTTAAAGTGCAGAATTCTGTGTGTTCAAGTATAGAATTTTATGAGCTTAAAAGTGCAGAATTTGCTGCTTAATCAAATTAATTATAATGCCTTGGAGCATAACAAGGAATTAACAGATAATAACATGCATTGTTGCAAAATTTTAAGTATTTAGACTGCAGAAATGCTGCTTGTATAAATGATATATATATATATATAGATATATATATATGTACATA
>CATIWM010088976.1:0-14256 GCA_949671775.1 Mallotus repandus | reverse complement strand
GGTAAATATATTTTAAGATTGGAAGTAATTAATTGTTATTTGATTAAAATTTTGATTGCATTAAAAATAAAATTTATTATTTTATTTTTATTAAAATATTTTTAATAAAAGTATCATTTTTACAGTCAATTAATGATAATTTAATTTAACATATATTTAGTTAAACAATTCATTTAATAATAAAAAGATATTTTGTAAATTTTAGGGGCAAATAATATAATATATCAATTAGAGGGGACAAATAATATAATATATTCAAATACATGGGACAAATAGTATATACTTGATAATTGTCATGTCAGTTAACAGTAATTGTGATGGAAAATTTGATGGAAGGGATAAATAGTGTAATTTTGCAAAATAGAAGGGGGAGATAATATAAATTTTAAATGTTAGGAGTCAAGTAGTATAATATAGCAAACCACATGGGGTAAATTGTAATTCACCCTTGTTTTAACCGCTAACTTGTTTTGTAAATTGATGGTTGTAATTAAATAGAAGTTAATCACCGATGAGCGAGTAGTCAAATGGTAATTTCTTTCCAAGGGCATCCTGAGGTGTAAGGTTTGAATCATGTCATCATCGATTTAAAAGGGGAGGACTGAATCTTGTTGTGCAGTCCATGATGCTTAGATCATTTGACCTCCCTATTTAACAAAAAACAAAATACAAGTTAATCTAATGGTTTTTAATTTTATTTGTACAAATGCAAAAATACGTACTGTAGAAGAACTCTCATGTTTTACTTTAATAATATACATTTCATTATTAACATGTACATTTCATTATTAAAAAGTCCTTAAATTCATCATACATTATGCATGGTTTGGAAGTTCTGCTAATCTCATGCAACTTGGATGATAATTTTTTTCACTCTTATCATTTTTCTTAATTTATTACTATTAGTGGGCACTACAAAATTTTAGTGTTATAGTAATTTGACATTTAGAGTTGCCTATTTTCTAGGGCACACTCCGTAAGTATACAAATTACAACAAGTAGTATAATGATAAGTAGAGTATCGTCCCACAAGAATTGATAATCAAGCACCTATTGGTTCTAATTGGTTTTGTTTAGAGCTCACAAATGACTTGTATTTAAACAAATATAAAAACTAAACTAGCAAACAAATAAAACAAACACTAAGCTAATTGATGAGAAGAAAAAATCAATATAGCAACGATGTTGTTAGGAATTTGATGTACCACATAATCACTAAGCTAATGAGTAGATTTATTCACACACTTGCACATCTCAGGTTTTCTTAATACATCAAAAATTCTCTCAAGTAATGATTGAATTAGTTTGTTTGTATCAATTAGCACATACCAAGGTTTACTCTCATCATCATCCAAAATATTAACTAATCTCAATCAAGCAAACCATTTAGCACACTTTAATGGAGTTGAATTAAGCTAAGCTATCTTTAGAGACTAGCCCATTCAACTTGTGTTTATGGGTTTACTGAGATCTCCTAATCTCAATGCATAATCTTTGAACTACAAGCTGTAGTTGGCCATCTACAACAATCATCAAAGAGCAATAAACACAATATGTAAGATTATGCAAATAAGATCTATAACATTAAGCTTAAATCATATGGGTCTCAAATCCTAATAACAAAATAAACTTAGCCACTCATGGCTTCAATATTCATTGTCCAAATAATACAACCCAAATAAATGTTCATCAATTGTATTAAAGAGAAGAGAAAGGTAAACGAATATGTTATCATTAAAAAGCTCTCTAAACCTTCAATGGCTTCTTTTTCTCCTCTTTCTCTTTCTTCTTTTTGGGTCTATTTCTTATGTTGATTGGTGAGAGAGATCTTGGGTTCAGGGTTGTTGTTGAATTTTAGGGCTAAGGTCCTTAAATACCCCCTTATAAAACATCCTTTCATATTCCCCTAGATTTGCTCCTTTAATTGGCACACATCGACATTTCTTTAATTAGAATCAAGTTGTCTGTGATAACAGCCAAGGGGCCTGTTAGCACAAATTCATTGTGCTGAAATTAAAACAACAAAAATAGTAACAAATATCAATTTGAATTTTATTAAAATAAAGAATGGGGTACAATCTCTTATAGTGAATTTCTACAACTGTAAAATTTGGAGCCTTTGATCCTTTCCTCCTTTGATTACAGTTCAAGGGCTTAGGAATCTTGATCTTAAATCCATAGAAGATTTCTTCTTTAATTTTGGTGAAGAAGATGGGTTGAATCCACAAAGAGTGATGAACACTGTTTGAAGACTTGTACTTGAATATTTTGAAGACTTGAACACCTTTTAACTTGTAGATGTAGAAGCCTTGATGATTTGATTGAAGTTTCCTTGACACTTGGACAGAATTTTGCAAAGCTTTTCTTGATGCTTTGATTGCATAATTTTAGCGACTTGAGACTTCAATCTTCTATCTCCCAAATGAACCACAAACACTCCTATTTATAGAGAATTTAAGGAGGTGTATTTATGGTACATTTCTTTGTAAGGAAAGAATATATATTTTCTACTTAATTAGAAAATAATATATTCTCTTTGTATTTTAGGCAAGAATATATTTTCTTTGACTCTTGCCTTTTTTTTTACAAAAAAAAAAAATATATATATATATATTCTCCATATATTTATATTTTGCCTTATATAGAGAATAATATATTTTTTGTATCTTTTTATTTGGCAATTGACATATATATTAAATATTTGGACTTTATTTGATTAATTAATTAATTTAAAATTAATTATTAAATAATTTTGCTAGCCTAATTGAGATAACCCAAAACTTATTAATGGGTTTCAAAATTTATATGTCTACAAGGCCTGCTTGAAGGAATTGGTGCTCAAGCTGGTGCCGCGCTCACCATCGAAGGTGTGGTAGTTAAGGACTTAGCGATGCCACTCTTCCGTAATCGGCATGAGAACTCAACCCTTGATTCTTTGTTTTCACTTCGATCATCCTGCGGTCGCAACCTATTATGCAATTGCAATAAAAAGATTTCCTCTACTTCTTGGCTCCTTTTTTAGCTCACTTTTGCTCCATCTTTGCATGATTCACCTCCAATGAACTTTTCCCTGAAAATTAAAACAATAATATAAAAGCATGTATTTACACTAACTGAACTAACCTAAGTGCACATAAAACCTATAAATGCATTTAGCACAAACATTTAGACTGGAATTAAATTTAAATTGAATTATGTGATTCAAAAAGTCTGGACATCCAGTTAAGGAAAGTAGGTCTCTTTGCCCCCTTAAGACATCCATAATGGTTTACACTCTAAGAAGTGTAATATCCATGCCACATTGTCAATTTATTATCTTATTTTCCATTACAATTTTTTCTTACTATAGATTACACTTAAAAGAGTATAATAGTATAAATCCACTATCAAAATATCCCATAAATAAATAAATTTATTTTCTCAAAAATAATTCTAATATTTTTTAAAAATTAATTTAATATTTTCAAAAAAAAATTTTACTTACTACCAAAAATTTTATTATAATCATCCCTATAATTAAAAATATATAATTTAATTAATTTAACTTCATGACATAATTTAAAATAAAACCCAACCCAATCAAGATAGGTACATTTGTACGGTGCTCCAATGTTACTGTTGCTTAAAAAATAAAATAACGAAAAAAGTTAGCCCTCCAAAAATGACAGAACCAGCCTGCAAAAGTAACTCCATGATGCCATTACACGCATCATGAGTATGATACTCATTTATGGCAATAGTGGGTATTATACTTGTATTAAGATATCTCTAGAGCGTAGTATTAGTAAAACTTTTTAAGATGGATCTGGAATGCCATTAAAAAAACTGATTTCTTCAAGATGGGTTGCATGTATAACTCTTCTTAAGAAAGATGCATCCTTGGTGCTCTTCGTATTAGGGGGATCCCAAGAAAAGCCCCTAACATGATTTCAGTTTGTTGGAATCCTCTACCGACCTCTTGGTTAAAAGTTAACACAGATGGCTCAACTTTGGGTTCCCCGGGACCAGCTGGGGCAGAAGGAATTTTTCATACTCTGCGGGGATTTGCTAGAGGTGCATTTGCTTTTTCAATTGGTACCTCTTTCACTTTCGTTGCTGAGTTGAAAGCACCCATTTATACTATCCAAACTGCTTGGAACAAAGGATGGCATCATCTTTGGTTGGAATGTGACTCCACTTATGTGGTTCACCTTTTTCAATTTAAAAGCATCCAAGTTCCTTGGGAATTAAAGCCAAATTGGCCAGAATGTTTACATTATGTCTCCCAAATGAATTTTAGAGTCTCTCACATTTTTTGAGAAGGAAATACCGCAGCTGATCTTCTTGCCAAGAAATGTGTTACTACTTATGAAATAATGTGGTGGGATGTCGCCCCAGAATTTTGTTTTCTTGTACTTTGTAATGATTTAAATAAAAGGACTAATTATAGGTTCACTTAGTCCTTGGTTGTTCTGTACACTGATTGCTATGTACTTTCTGATTTTATTTTAATTTATTTTAGGATTTTTGAAGTGTGATGTGAACGCTTTGAGGGTGTCAACCTAGTTGATATGTTCGGGTGCGTTCTCTGATTTCCAACCTCCAATCTTTTATTAAAAAACTTCAAAACAATTTTCTCTATAAACAGCTCACGCAAGAGTCGCTCTTTTTATCTTGTGTTGTTCACATTATTTCTTAGCTTCAAACCACAATTAGTGCAATAATTAAGGGTATAAAAGATGGATGGATGGTGCACAATGAATACATATTCTCATTGGTTTTTTTTTTTAACACTATTCTTGGTTTTAGACACAAATTTTAGATCTAATAGAATTCAATAAATCGAATCGAAAATTGGAGGAAACTGTCATATCTTTTGGAATATATTATAAAAATGTTCCTCATGTATAAAACAACTCAGTCAACCAATGACAAAACAACAAGACGTTATTTGTGGGTCGATTTGAAATTTACTTCAACGTGTATCTTTGCACGTTGATTTGAAATTTACTTCAACAAACACGTTATTCAGCACCAAATGATAAGTTTATAGAAGACAAATCCTTATATCATACATGCAACAACTGCTGGTGCAAGTGCAACTGGTTGGTGATTGTCTCATAAATATTTTGAAAGACCAAACGCAAGAGATTGATTACCAAACTGCTCAAACCATGACCACTTCGTAATCTACATATGCAAAATTATATAGTCATTTTCTGTTGTGCTGAGTGGAATATGGATCAAATAAATCAATTAATTTAACGCGGCTGTATGCACCATTATTTAATTTTGCAGCTCCTGCCAACTAACTTCACTTACTAAAATTTTGATACTCAACTTATCAAATACACAAGCTTCCTAATAAACTAAAACAATGGTAAAGGAGTATTAGTTGCATACGGTGATCGGATGGTTGGTGGCAATAGTGTATAGGTAGGTAGTGTAAGAAATTAGTTTATGATCACGTCTTTGTCTCAGTCTGCAAAATTTATCAATTCTTGCTCTCAAATTTAATTTCAAATCAGAAGAATGAGTTCATGATAGTACTTAAAATGAACAACAAAGAAACCTTTATATATTGGATAAATATTTGAACATTACAGATGGAAAAGAAAAAAAAAAAGAAAGCAAAATCTCCAAACTCTTTTTATTACTTACACATGATAACAGAAGCATATAGCACGCAGAACCACAATAAAGAAAGCAAAGTTTTATGTGAAAAATTGGAAAAACTATAGTTACTAAAAGCACATTGCCATACGAAGATAAGTCTTAGCAAGTGAGACCATTTTGAACCAGAACTTCTCTCAATTCAATTTCGGAAGTGGATCCCATCTGGCTACCATCATCAACTTGGTCTAAATTTTATGTCATAATTGTGACTATATATCATAAGAAAAGGGATCCAATCAAATTCTTTTCCAAGCCTGATTCTACGCCCTTTCAAGCTGTAACTCAAAGTGATGTTTCTTGCTTGAAATTTCAAAACGTTCATACTGATTGAAATTACTCGGCCAAAGATGGAAGGAAAAACGTTCATATCTTATTCTAATGCAAACTGTGAGATCTGATTGAATTGAAAATAATTTAGGTTTAATTCTAAAAATTATTTCAAATATTTTACAGGATTATCTTTTCTTCAATGATCAAGCTCGATTCTATTGGAGAACTGAAAATTAAAAATTCATAACCAAATTGTAATGTAAAATCTCCATCTTTAATTGTACAGTGTATCGGGTCTAACATGTTACGTTGCTTAGAGGCCGGAAATCAAAGTGGAAAATATACACATTTTGTTAGTAATATTATATCCAAAAAGAGGAAAATTACATATATTGTCTAGATGCATTTATTTTCTAGATGTACTATAGAGGAGTCAAACAAAAATATAATGGAATTATTAAAATTCTCCCCATATTAACAGCTTGATTTATCAATTAATTATTTGATGACTTGGGATTGATTTTTACCGACACTAATGTGTACACCACCACAAATTATTACTTAACATAAAATTTTGAGTGTTCTATATTTTGTTATGAACAGTTGCTGTATGATTAATAAATATGTTTCTTTTAAAAATAACATGTGTCGATTATTTAATTTGATCTGAAAAAATTGATCTTTTTTTTTGAATCTTAATCTGGGTTTGGTTTCTTTTAGCCTCTATTTACACTGTTTTTTTATTCATATATATACACTGTTTACTTTTTTCACTTTCCCAGTAAATTTTTTAATCCATTGCTCTGTTACCTTACAGAGCTTTATTGGGCTTTTTCTTGTTTTGATTAGTCTTTTTTTTTTTCATTATTTGTTCTTCTTATTTGTTGTTTTGTTAATTGTTTTCTCTTGAACATATGGAAATATTGATCTTTATGGATATGTAGGCTTGATTTTGGGTACAATATATGGGGCATGTCTATTTTTAGTTTGTGACTTCTGTAAATTGAGTGAGTTTGAGCTCTAAGTTTTGTTTTTAGTATACTTAAAAATAAGGGCTTTTGATTCTTTATTTTATGCCAATAGATGGTAGTTCATTTGCTGATGAGAATAGAATTTTAGATTAAGAAATGGGATCTAGTTATACTGAGTTTTATTCTGGAGAGTTTAATTTGGATGCTAAGTGGTTGATTGATCCTAAACTTCTCTTTGTTGGTCCGAAGATTGGAGAAGGTGCCCATGCCAAAGTATATGAAGGAAAGTAAGTCAAACTTTTTCTTTTGGTTTATATATTTTCATTTATATATTTGGTTCTCGAGCTTTGATTTAATTTTATAACATATTCTCTTCAAATTTATGCACTGCACCCTTTTGGTTTCTTTTGTTTTATTGGTGCTTTCTGTATTTCCTGGTCAATATAGAAAAATTATTGCTTAAAATTTCAACGTTCTTCTCTCAAGCAAAACGATGCTTGCCTATCCATAAATATTTTTGACGGATTTTTGTTGGTGCTATTCCAAGGAACACTTTCTTTTGGTGTTTCTGGTCAAGATCATTTTATAAAATGTGGCATTTAGTTACCTCATGTGGTAATTTATGTCTTATAGTTTTGTTTGATAGGTACAAGAATCAAATTGTTGCTATTAAAGTTGTTCATAAAGGAGAGATACCAGAAGAGATTGTCAGGAGAGAGGGACAGTTTTCTAGAAAGGTTGCAATGTTATCTAGAGTTGAACATAAAAATCTAATGAAAGTCGTTTTTCTAATATAAAAGCAATAACTTTCATTTGCAAAAATTCATAATGCTTTTTTACTCTACTTTATATCAAAATATATAGTTTCTTTTTTGTTTTCGTGATTGAAATGTTCATATAAACAACAATGGATTTGCTTGTTCCCAGTATCTTGGTGTTTGCAAGGAACCTGTCATGGTGATAGTGATGCGTAAAGAAAAATTGAGAATAAGCAAATTTTTGTCTATGGAATAACTTTTCTTTTCAACGTGAGAAGAGAGTTTAATTTTTATTATATTTATAGACTTTGTACAACAATACATGGAAATAAAGTGGCAAAAGTTGTACCAATCACGTTTTTAACTTTGTGCTATTACTTTCCTCTTTTGTTGACTTACCATTTTGATGTAATTGAACCCCAACACAACTCCTTAAATTGCTCTCATGATCTTCTGTATTAGAAATAACAATCATGGCTTGACTAATGGCTTGATTAGCTTCCTTATCACTCCAATCTGTAGAGTCAAGATTAGTGGCTTGATGAGCTTCCTTATCACTCCAATTTGTAGGGTCAAGCTGATTTGGTTAAATTTTGTTAATACCCTCCCTCAAAATGTGTCGAGGTTGAAGGCACAATTTACTGCGAACATGAAGTAGGGACGCTTTACACAGTGGTTTAGTAAAAATGTCAGTGAGCTGAAGGGAAGAAGAGACATGACGAGTAATAAAGAGCCTCATTAAAATTCGTTCCTAAACAAAATGGTAATCTAATTCAATGTGTTTGCTACAAGCATGAAAGATAGGATTAATAGTCATATGTAATGCACTCAAGTTGTCACAAAACAGTATTAGTGAACGTGATTGAGGAGTATAAAGGTCTCGTAAAAGAAATGTGAGCCAAGTTAACTACGCCGCCGTGTTAGCCATGGCACTATATTTGGCTTCTGTACTTGATCGCGAGATTGTTGGTTGTTTCTTAGCACACCAAGAAATAATGTTCCTCCCCAAAAGTGTGCAGAAGCCTGTTGTCGATCGTCTTGTAGTTGGACAACCTGCCCAATCTGCATTAGAGAAGGCACATAGATCAAGTGTAGTATCACCAGTTAAATGTAAACCAAAATGAAGGGACCTTTTAACATATCTCAAAATACGCCTAACCATCTTCATGTTAGCAATAGTTGGTGATTGCATAAATTGAGAGACAAAATTAACACTAAATGAGAGATCCGGTCTGGTAAGAGTTAAGTATTGTAATCCACTAACAATGCTACGATAAAAAGTAGGATAAGGAAAAAGGGTATTATTAGTAAGGCATTTGGTTTTAGACCCCATTGGCGTATTCATTGGTTTGCAATCAAGCATTTGAGCTTTGTCAAGAATAGTATAAGCATAATGAGTCTGAGAAAGATGTAAAGTGTTGTCATGCCGTTGCACTTCTATTCCAAGAAAATGATTTATTGGACCAAGATCTTTCATTGCAAATTTAGAATGTAAAAGTATAAGAAAAGCATCAATTAATTTCGAATCAGATCCTGTCAAAAGCATGTCATCAACATAAAGAAGTAAGATCAATGTGTCATGAGATGAATGGAAGATAAACAAAGATGGATCAGCTAAGCTACAAAAGAAACCATATTTAAGCAAAAAGGAACTAAAACAATCAAACCACGCCCTTGGTGCCTGTTTAAGGCTATAAAGAGCTTTTGTAAGTTTACAAACATGAGACGAAAAGTTTTAATCATTCATACCAGGTGGTTGTTCCATATATATATCTTCATGTATGTGACCATGAAGAAAAACATTTTTAACATCAAATTGCCTTATGTCCCATTGTTGAACCAAAGCTAAACTAAGAACTAATCGAATTATACCTGGTTTGATAACAGGAGAGAAAGTTTTGATATAGTCGATGCCATTAACTTGATGATATCCTTTGTAACTAACCTGGCTTTCAGCCTATCAAGAGTGCCACCTACTTTTAATTTGGTTTTAAACACCCATTTTGATCCAACAACATTCATATGAAGTTTTCGAGGAGCTAAAGTCCATGTTTGATTTTCATGTAAAGCATCAAGTTCATCAACCATTGCTTTCTTCCATCCATTATGTTGAAGTGCAACTTTAATACTATGTGGCTCATAGGGTATACTTTCACTTATAACAATTAAACCATAACGAGGATTAGGCTTATAAATGCCATGTCGAGCTCTTGTAGTCATAGAATGAAGAGTTAGTTGAACCTATCCAGAATTAAGAGAAGAGTGAGACCCTGAAGACAAAAAGGTGTTAGAGGGATACCATGTGTCAGAATGTTCAATCCCGGAGTCAATATCATTAGTTGTCTGAGATGCTTAAATAGTCAAATCATGATCTTGTGAGGAAGAAGTCAGCATAGTAGGTGGAGAGTTAGGAATATAGTCATTATCATGAGCTATAGGAATATCAGAAGTTACAGCAGAGAAAGTGTTATCGGGCACAATTGATGGCAGACTCAAACTAGTGGATGGAAGTGGAATGGGTGTGAGGTCGATTGTTGAAATCTGATATGTAAAAGTAGATGGAGAGGGATCTAAAAATTTTGAAACACAAACAGTTGAAGAAGATAATGATTTTTTCACTTTGTAAGGAAACATGCATTCATCAAATATAACATGTCTTGAGACAAACATCCTGTGATTATTTAGATCAAAGCATCGGTACCCTTTATGTCTGTCACTATAACCTAGAAAAACACAAGGAATTGTTTTAGGATCAAATTTATTTCTCTTAGTATCCCATGTATATAGATAGCATTGAGTGCCAAACACACATAAAATAGAATAATTAGGATGAACACCATATAAATGAAAATAAGGAGAATAAAAATTAAGAGAGGAAGAGGGCAAACGATTAATCAAAAAGGTTATTGTAGTAAAGGCCTCAACCCATAAAAAATTAGGAACTCCACTGTGAAAAATCATAGTTATCCCAAGTTCTCTAATAGCACGATGTTGGCATGCAATGATGTCTGTTTGTTTAGGCGTGTGAGGGCATGAAAGCTTATGAACAATTCCCTGTTGTTGAAAATGTGAAGTAAGTTGTTTATTCACAAACTCACCTCCACCATCAGAGTGAAAAATTTTGATCTTTTTATCAAATTGACGCTACACGTAGTTCTCAAAGGCTAAATACGCATCAACAAGGTCAAATTTAGCACGAAGAGGAATCAACCAAATATAATGAGAGTAATCATCCACAAAACAAGCATAATACCAAAATTTTCCAAGAGATAAAATAGGAGTTAGTCCCCAAATATCACAATGAACTTTCTAAAAAATATCACTACTAGTCAAAGAAGATAAATTAAATGGAAACTTGCTAAGTTTGCCTAATTGGCAACTTTCACAAACATTTTCAGTCTTTTTATTTGAACTAACAGTAATTAAATTCTTAGTACGTAACAACTGAATGGCTGCACTTTGAGGGTGTCCAAGACGTTGATGCCATAATTCTTTACTTCCTGAGTTTTATCTGTTGGAGAAGTGTTCTTCCTTTGAGTTAGGTAGAACATATAAATCTCCTTTACGCTGACCCATTATCAAGGGTCGACCTGTTATTTGTTCCTTAATACAACATAGTTTATCATCAAATTCACAATTTAATGGATATTGTTTTGTTAATTGACTAATGGACCATAAATTTTTGGTTAACTGTGGTACAAGCAAGACATCACGTAAAAACAATTTATTCTTACCATCAGAAATTAAAGTATCCCCGGTTGCATTTATTTTTAAAGAACTATCACTAATGAAGACAGAATCATAACCAACATAATTTTGAAGGTTTTGAAGCATACCTGGATGTGCAGTCATATCATTCAAAGCACCATTGTCAGTTGTCCATTATGTGTCTGCAACTGAAGTGTCCATGGTGAGAGCAGCAAGAGCTTAAGGAATATCAACACTGTTCACTGGCTGTGTTGGTAAACTCCAACAAATTTTGGCAATATGTCCAAGCTTCCCACAGAGCTGACAGACATCATTTTTGTACATCTCTCTCTCTGTTTGTCATTCGGCGTTTACCAGGAGATGGGATCGCGAAGCTCATTTGTTGTCTCTCTGTGACTGTTGTTGTGGTCTTGAGTCATTACCTGCATAATTTTGGTACTGAAAATTATTGTTAGTAGCTTGGAAACCTCTACCTTTTTATGTGAACTTATTGTTTGGGCAATTGCGATTGTTGTATGTTTGCTGTTGGTTTTGCTTACGTTGTCTATAAAATGCATATGTTGGTGAACTGGATGTTTCCACCCATGAATTTCGTTGCTCAAATCTATGTAGGAGTGATGCTACCTCTGAATAAGATATCATGGGAGGTTTGAGCATTACGGTTGTGAAGGATTCATACTTTGAGCCAAGATTAGCAAGTAAAGAATAGACTTTCACCTTGTCAAGTACCGGATTACCTATGGCTGCAAGACTATCACATATACTTTTAAACTTTCTCAAGTGTTCTGCCAAGGATTGATTTGGTTCTTTTCTGAGATATGTGAGTTGTTGACGAAGAGTGAATTCTCGTTCTTGAAAATCTTGATCATATGCTTCCTTCAAAGCATTCCAAACTTATTGGGATGAGTCTAGCCCGATGACCAGACCTAAGGCTTCTTTCCAATGATCCACCCACGCAGAAGACGATCTTCTTTTCACCATTTGAGATAAGCTTCTGAAATCTATTTTGTTTCATCTTCTTTGGTTGAGGTGTTTTCTGGTGTGATATTGGTATACATGGTTGGTTTCACCTTTTCACCAGTGAGAAAACCAACCATATCTTGACTTTCTGCAAGAGCAAAGTAGTTGTTCACGCCAGAGTGGATAGTTTTCTGATGTAAGTTTGAGAGTAACAAAATTGGCAACGTTCAAGGAGATTGTGGAAGCCATTTGAAAGAAGAAGAAAAAAAAATTATAAAACTCTCTTGTCTCACAAAGTCTCTAATGCCATAAAGAAAAATTGAGAATAAGCAAATTTTTGTCTATGGAATAACTTTTCTTTTCAACGTGAGAAGAGAGTTAAATTTTTATTATATTTATAGACTTTGTACAACAATACATGGAAAGAAAGTCATAAGCAAAATTTGTACTACATGAAAAGAAAGTTATATGCAAAAGTTGTACCATTCACGTTTTTAACTTTGTGCTGTTAATGCGGACCAAATAGCCTTTCAGTTTATGGATCATTTGGATTTTGATAAAAGGACTAAATCTCATAAGCCAAACTAGGGAGACACATAAGTCTTGCCACATTCCTAATATTTTATCATCTTACGGGTTATTTCCTGAGGACTTGATATATACAGTTCAGATTGAGTGTATCTTGTTGGTATTCTTTGCTTCCTGTTGTATTTAAGTGAAAGTAATTTTACCTCAGAGACTTAAGAGTTACAAGATATCATCTTTGATAACTATTGAACATGCAAAATGATTTTGGAATGAGAGGGGACTGCTTATGTATTTCAAGTTCCTACCTTTTATCTTTTTTCCATCATGCTTTGCAGTTTTCCAGGCATAGTAATGCAAATGTGCAAGTACAACTTCAATTTCAAAATTATAAGCTCACCATTCAGATCTCAAAGTTGAGCAAATAAATTATCAAAAAAATAAATTATCAACAAAAAAAAAGAAGAATAATTGAGCAAATTTAATTGAAAGTTAAGAATTTTCCTTTAATTTACACCATATGATGTAATCCATAACAATCTTACCTCTCCTGGTCATGAACACCATATAACTACAAAGAGGTAATTAAACTTTCAGTACTTGATAAACTGTAACTATTTATGGGGCTGTTTATATCTACGATAAGATACACTTATGATATTGTACAGCGCAATTTCAGCTCTATTCTATCCCTGACGAAGAAGTTATCTTGCTACGATGCCTATTGAGCAATGTTATATCCAATCAATTTCGAGTCCAACTTTCATATTAAAAAGGTGATTAAACACAACTCCAGATTCAAGATTTTTCTTGATCTCAATTTTCTATAAGTTCTCCTTCCCGTTAACACAACTGACAGTTTCTCGAAGATGTTCTTTGTCCATAGAGAGGTAAGAATTAAGAACATTAAAGACGGCGCATGTAAAACTGCATTTAAAAATGGTGCAAGGAGGAATATAATAGCATTTTGGACTAAAAGCATCTATCTTTGCAATAAATTACAAAGTGTAAAAATAAAATGACTACACATGGACATGGTATAGACTTCTCTTTTTAAACAAATACAGACTTGCCATGTACTCTCATAGTTTACGGGGTAATTTGGTTCATACCCCGAAATTGAAATTAGAATGAGAATGAGAGTGAGAAATAGAATGAAAATTTTAATAAAATATTTGGTTTATTAGAGAATCGGAATCAGAATCAATCTTTTTTATATATAAAAATATATTAAATAATAATTATTATGAGTTTATATTTTTATTTTATTATTTGAAAAAAAATTATATTTCATAAATTTTAATAATATATGACAATATTTAAAATTTTGACTAATTTATAATTAATTTGACTTGATTTTATGAGAATAAAAAATCATTCTTTACCCCTAAAGGGGAATGGGTGATTCC